>VSMD01115245.1:0-101861 GCA_008750895.1 Mirza zaza | reverse complement strand
AGACCCCATCTCTACTATAAATAGAAAGAAATTAATTGGCCAACTAATATATATAGAAAAAATTAGCCGGGCATGGTGGCGCATGCCTGTAGTCCCAGCTACTCGGGAGGCTGAGGCAGCAGGATTGCTTGAGCCCAGGAGTTTGAGGTTGCTGTGAGCTAGGCTGACACCACGGCACTCACTCTAGCCTGGGCAACAAAGTGAGACTCTGTCTCAAAAAAAAAAAAAAAAAAAATTTGCAAGTCCTAGGCCGGGCGCGGTGGCTCACGCCTGTAATCCTAGCACTCTGGGAGGCCGAGGCGGGCGGATTGCTCGAGATCAGGAGTTTGAAACCAGCCTGAGCAAGAGAGAGATCCCATCTCTACCATAAATAGAAAGAAATTCATTGGCCAACTAATATATATAGAAAAATTAGCCGGGCATGGTGGCGCATGCCTGTAGTCCCAGCTACTTGGGAGGCTGAGGCAGGAGGATCGCTTGATCCTAGGAGATTGAGGTTGCTGTGAGCTAGGCTGACGCCACGGCACTCACTCTAGCCTGGGCAACAAAGGGAGACTGTCTCAAAAAAAAAAAAAAATATATTGCAAGTCCTATTGATTCTTCTTTCCTTGCCATGCCTTTTCCCCCTCCCTATTGCCATCACCTTAGCCTGTCCCTAGTCCCCTCAGTGTTGCAACAACCTCCCCAACTGCGTCTCCTCCCCTCCTCCTCTTCAACCCAGCCTCACACCACACCCATCTAACACTTGGCATATGAGGCTCCCGCTGCCTACATGGGGGGAAAGTTTCAATGTCCCAACCTTCCTGTCAGTCAACAAACATCAGCTGACAGCCTACTGTATACAAAGCACATCTACTCTAGCCAAAGGGGTGTGACTACAATGGCTACCAACTGTCCAAGAGGGTTGCTGCAAGCACTTTATACACATTCTGTCATTTGACCTTCAGGACAACTCTGGGAGGTGGGTATTATTTTTCACAAAGGAGAATGAGTGGCAGAGATGTGAAGCAACTTGCCTGAGGTCACCCAGGCAATAACTGGCAGAGCCTTTTTCACCAACTGCCACATTCATGTACTCACTTCTTCAGTGAATCTTCACAGAGCTTTTTCTATAGGCCGGTTACTGTTCTTGGTGCTAAGGATACAGGGGAGAACAAGCTGGGCATGGGGCTCTGGTCCTCCCTTCTTGGAGCTTCCAATCTCGTGGGAGAGACAATGTTCTTTTTTTTTTTTTCTTTTTCTTTTTTTTTTTTTTTTTGAGACAGAGTCTCGCTTTGTTGCCCAGGCTAGAGTGAGTGCCATGGCGTCAGCCTAGCTCACAGCAACCTCAAACTCCTGGGCTCAAGCGATCCTCCTGCCTCAGCCTCCCGAGTAGCTGGGACTACAGTCATGTGCCACCATGCCTGGCTCATTTTTTCTATATATATATATTAGTTGGCCAATTAATTTCTTTCTATTTATAGTAGAGATGGGGTCTCGCTCTTGCTCAGGCTGGTTTCGAACTCCTGACCTCGAGCAATCCGCCTGCCTCGGCCTCCCAGAGTGCTAGGATTACAGGCGTGAGCCACCGCGTCTGGCCAGAGACAATGTTCTTGCTGCAAGCACCTGTATCCATCTAGTTTCTGTGGGTCTGCTTGTCCTGACTTTCACAAATTATGGAAAGCTTTGCTTTCAACTTGGCCAAATGCATTCCTTCTCTCCCTCCCTCCCTCCTTCTTTTCATCCTTCCACAAACACTTATTGAGAGCCTGCTATGTGCCAAGGACTGTGCAGGTGCTGAGGATAGAGCAGAAGCAGAGGTCCCTGCCCCCCAGCACTTGGCATCCCAGCCATTTCTACCTGGCTGCCTCTGCACCTTTACTCATGCCACACCCCATCTGGATTGTCTTCCCTATGCCTCTGTACTGAAGTTCAATCCAATCAGCACAGCTCATCTCAAATCTCACCTCCACTGACCACCCACCCACAGTCATTGCTCTCTTCTCTAAATTCATTCAACACTTCCACTCTGGACAACTCAAGTGTCTAGACAACTCATTTGGCACGTGGCTGATGTTCTTGCATCCTTAACTCTCACATTTACATATGGATCCTATCATCTTTTCTTTTTTTTTTTTTTGAGGCAGAGTCTCACTTTATTGCCCAGGCTAGAGTGAGTGCCGTGGCGTCAGCCTAGCTCACAGCAACCTCAAACTCCTGGGCTCAAGCAATCCTCCTGCCTCAGCCTCCCGAGTAGCTGGGACTACAGGCATGCGCCAACATGCCCGGCTAATTTTTTCTGTATATATTAGTTGGCCAATTAATTTCTTTCTATTTATAGTAGAGATGGGGTCTCGCTCTTGCTCAGGCTGGTCTCGAACTCCTGAGCTCAAACGATCCGCCCACCTCGGCCTCCCAGAGAGCTAGGATTACAGGCGTGAGCCACCGCACCCGGCCATGGATCCTATCATCTTAACTGGACTGTTGGTCTCATCACCCCAGAAACATTTTCATTCTCCTCAAGAAACATTAACTGAGCGCCTACTATGTGTTTTAGCAGTGGAAAATATGATGAACCTCTGTGGAGCCTCTCTCAGTAAACAAAAAGCTTTCATAACCGTTTTATCATTTGTCTGTCAGAAAACACTACCACTTCCATTTTGTTTCCACTTTTAAAAATGTAATTTATACCCCCAGGCTAATATCAAAAAAATAAAAAAATAAATACTGGTGAAGATTTGGAGAGAAAGGAACCCGGCCGGGCGCGGTGGCTCACGCCTGTAATCCTAGCATTTTGGGAGGCCAAGGCGGGCGGATTGCTTGAGGTCAGGGGTTCAAAACCAGCCTGAGAAAGAGCGAGACCCCGTCTCTACTATAAATAGAAAGAAATTCATTGGCCAACTAATATATATATATATAGAAAAAATTAGCCGGGCATGGTGGCGCATGCCTGTAGTCCCAGCTGCTTGGGAGGCTGAGGCAGCAGGATTGCTTGAGCCCAGGAGTTTGAGGTTGCTGTGAGCTAGGCTGATGCCACGGCACTCACTCTAGCCTGGGCAATAAAGTGAGACTCTGTCTCAAAAAAAAAAGGGGGGGGGGAGGAACTCATACACTGTTGGTAGGAATGTAAATTAGTACAGCTGTTATGGAAAACAGCGTGGAGGTTTCCCAGAAAACTAAAAATGGAGCTACTATATGATCCACTATTCCTGTTATACTGGGTATTTATCCAAAGAAAAGGAAATCAGTATATTGAAGAGATACTCCCCCATGTTTATTGCAGCATTATTCACAATAGCCAAGATATAAAATCAACCCAAATGTCCCTAAATGGATGAATTGATAGAGAAAATGTGGTACACATACACAATGGAATACTATTCAGCTATAAAAGAGTGAAATGCTGTCATTTGTGGCAACATGAATGAGCCTGGAGGACATTATGTTAAGGGAAATAAGTTAGGCACAGAAAGATAGATACAGCAGACCTTACTCAGAAGTGGGAGCTAAAAAAAAAATCAAACTAGTAGAAGTAGAGACTAGAATTATGGTTCATAAAGGTTGGGAAAGGGAGGTGGAGGCAGGGACAGGGAGAGGTCGGTTAAACGATACAAATTTACAGCTAGATGGGAGGGAAACATTCTAGTATGACGTAGCACCATCCGGTGACTACAGTTAACAATGTATCTTTCAAAATAGCTAGAAGATTCAAAATGTTCCCAACACAAAGAAATGATAAATGTTTGAGGTGACGGATATCCTAAAAACCCTCACTTGATCATTACATATTGTATGCATGTATCGAAATATCACATGTGCCCCATAAATATGTACAAATACGTATCAAAACAAAAAGGAAAAAAAATGTGTACAGTTAAGAAAAATGTAAATTACTTCATAGATAAATATTATTCTTCTCATAAAAGTGAAAACATTATAGATCTGGCTAACATATTCTATGGCCCCCTCTACTCTACTCCACTCCCGACTCCCTCAGATATAGAGGAGGAAACTGAGGCTCAGAGAAGTGACATCGTGTGCCCAAACTAGTGCATATGGGGGATTTTCTGACTCTAAACGTCTTGCTGTTCCTATTTTTCCATGCCACCTCCCATGAGGGCAAGGGCCCTGTTTATACCTTGCTGCGTCCCTGATGCGCAGCACAGACTGCTGCACCGATGCCAGGGCTCAGCAAACGTTTCCATATCAATGGATCCCCCTGCAGATGCATTTCCTTTGCATGAAGGCATTGCCTTATGAAGCGGGCTATACCGACCCCATCTGGTCAGTGAAAGCTCAAAGTGGCAACTGAGGCTAGGCAGGCATCCTCCTAGGTGTCCCTTCTGCCACCCCTAGGTTCAGTGACATTAGACACCCCAAGAGTCTCCTTTGGGCACCGCTACAGTGAGACCTAGTAGAGGCACGTCAAGTGTTTTGCTGGGTACTCACTATGTGACTACTAGTGTGCCAGGGGCCATATGTGTGTGGGGGGGGGAGGGAGAAACACAATGTATGATATTGTTGAGGTGCAGTGACTTGTCCAATACATCTGACACACTTAGAGACCAGGCAGCACATATCCAAGTTCTAAATTATGTGGTGGCTCATGCCTATAATCCTAGCACTTTGGGAGACTGAGGCGGGAGGATTTCTTGGGGCCAGGAGTTCAAGACCAGCCTGGGCAACATAACGAGACCCCATCTTAAAAAAATAGAAAAATTAGTCGTGCATGGTGGAAGGCACCTGTAGTCCCAGCTACTCAGGAGGCTGAGGCAGGAGGATCGCTTGAGCCCAGGAGTTTGAGGTTGTAGTGAGCTATGATGATGCCACTGCTCTCTAGCCCGGGGAACAGAGCAAACCCTGTCTCAGAAATTAATAAATAAATGGACAAATGAATGAATAAATAAATGAGTGATGCAGTGTTAATGATGCTTTGTAGGTCCTGGTTACAGGCCAAGACCCTGTCTCATAAAAAAATGAATGAATGAATAAGTAAGTAATGCAGTGCTGATGAAGCTTTGTGAGTCCAGGCAACAGAGCATGACCCTGTCTTATAAATAAATGAGTGAATGAATGAATAAATAAATAAATAAATAATGCCGTGCCGATGATGCTTGGAGGGTCTAGGGGAGGGAGAGCATGGCCAAAGCAGTCAGGGGAGGCTTCTCGGAGGAGGTGGGTAGGGCTGAGAACGGTGGAAAGCAGCCAGCGTGGAGCGCGCAGCTCTCAGGCCGAGGCGAGGGGCAGCGCGCCCTCTACAGGCGGCAGCTGGAAGGCGCCCAGAGACCCGGCGGCAGAGGGGAGGAGGGAGGAGGGGGTTCGCCCTGGGCGGCTGCGCTGCGGTTTTCTCAGCGTGTACCTTGAATTCAGCCTCGCACTTCGGGGGCTTTTCAGTCGCCTTCAGCCCAGTACCAGCCGCATTTTCCTCTAAAGGGGCGCCCCGCTCTCGTCTCCCCTAGTTGGCCTCAGTCCCCCGCTTGGCGGGCGCGAGCATTTCCTTCTGCTACTCGCCACATTCCCAGCAGACTATTTCAGCCAACCTGCTGAGAGCGCTCCCTACAAAGTTCCCCGAGGGAAAATAACCCGGCACCTGAAGGGAGGAGGCAGGCCTCTGAGAGAGCCCCCGTGGTTATTTAGCAAACAAACGCCTATTCTGTGCCAAGCTGCGTGCCAAGTGCCTCTTAAATAGTAACTCATTTAATCCTCACTACAGTGACAGGCAGGTGCTGTTCTTGACTCCATTTCACCGCCGAACAAGCTGGGGCACTGAGTGCTTAGTGCCTTGCTCACAGTTTCATAGCTGGAAAGGGGCAGAGCCATGCTCTTAACCATTGTACCCTGTGGGCCAAGGGTTCCCAGCCTGAGCCACTCCCTTTCCTCTGGGTCTCCGCAGTCATTTTCTAGGCACCACACCATCCAGTGCTGCTTCCTGACTCTCTCTAACTGCGTGTCCTCTGCTTTCAGGGTTTTCAGCTGCAAGTGCTCTATAACGGCTTGCTAGGTGCCTCCGTTTCCTCATCTAGAAAATGGTAACCATAGCCCCTGCATCACAAGGCTGCCGAAAGGATTACTTGAGGGAATCAATACACAATTAGAAGAGGGCCTTGACCCATAGTCAAAGCTCAAAAAATGACAATGGGGCCAGGCATGGTGGCTCACTCCTGTAATCCTACCACTCTGGGAAACCTAGGAGGGAGGATCCCTTGAGCTCAGGAGTTCGAGAGCAGCCTGAGCAAGAGTGACATCCTGTCTGTACTAAAAATAAAAAAAAATTGCTGAGCATGGTGGCACATGCCTGTAGACCCAGCTACTTGGGAGGCTGAGGCAGAAAGATCACTTGAACCCAGGAATTTGAGGTTGCTGTGAGTTAGGCTGATGCCACAGCACTCTAGCCCAGTCAACAGAGTGAGACTCTGTCTCAAAAAAAAAAAAAAGAATAAAAAGGGAAATAGCAATGGGTGTTATTACTGAGCAGTAATAGACCAAGCCTCCTGGTGTGCCCTCAGGAGCTTCCCCACCATGGGGCGAAACAACGAACCCCACTTGCTTTCTGAGCAGGTCAAAGAGAGTCACATTCGCTGTAGTGTTTTAATTGGCATTGGCTTTCAGTGGCTGGGATTGTCAGGAGCTAGGAACATTTGGCCCAGGCCCGGGAGCATGTCTAGCCTAATCAGCCCTAATCAGTCACATGGTTGTGCAGTTGGTACAGCTCTGATGGCAGCGTCCTCAGGTGCCCCGGCAACATGTTCCTCTCCCCTTGGAGTGGCCTGAGTCATCTCGTGTGGCAGACAGTGTTCATTATTGTCATCATCACAACCAGACACCTATCAAGCACTTACTACATGGCGGGCTCTGTGTTAGGGGTTCATGACCAAGTAGCCAGCATAGGCCAACATCGTGTCAACACAGGATGGTAGAAGCACTTGACATGGAGACATACATGTTTTTCACACAGATTTGGGGAGGGGGGTGTCCCAAGGCCCTGGCTCTTTAGTTCTCTAGCATGGACAATACAGCAGCAACACAGGTACCAGGTGATATCCAAACGCCTGCTGTATCCAGATCTTCCCTCTGAGGAAAGGGCAAATAGTAGCCGCAAGTCAGAAAGCCCCTGTACAATTTATTACTGAAGGATCAGAATGTTCCCAAGTATCGAGGGGCTGGATCCAGCCAAAATTCATTCATGCCAATCAATAACCAAAGGAACAAATCCTACAACATGTCCGTCCTTCCTTCCTTCCTTCCTTCCTTCCTTCCTTCCTTCCTTCCTTCCTTCCTTCCTTCCTTCTCTCATTTATTTCTCCCTCCAGCGAACATTTACCACACATCCACTATATGTTACGTTCCATGCTTGGTGTTCGGAATATAAAGAAAACAAGACATAGCCCCTAATGGAGACAGACAAGTAAACACTTGGTTGCCATACCATGAAATAAACAATACAATACATTTACTTAACAAATATTTCTTGAACATCTACCATGTGCCAGGCACTGTTCTAGGCACTGGGGATACAACCATGCATGAAAAAGACAAATGCCTGCCTTTGTGGGGCTGGCAGACATAGACTACTTTAGAAGTCCAGAGGAGAGAGCAATGAATACTGGCTGGTGGAGTCTGGGAAGGCTTGCAGAGGAGGAGTGATCTGAGCTGGGTCTTGAAGGACTATGCCCAGACAGAGAGGCAGGGAAGGGCATTCTGGGAAAAGCCATAGTACAACCAAGCTTGGAAATATGAAAGTGAACAGCAGAGTTAGGGAATAGTCACTGGGACTGCAGAGCATGTGCAGGAGGAGGAACAGAACATGAGGAGTGTGGAGCTGTCTCCCGATATAAGGTGCAATGAGATAAAATAGCCCAAAGCCCAGGTCTCTGCATTTTTCTGAGAGCCAACCCTGGCTAGAGTTGAAAGGGTGCCCAACACCACCTGCTCCTGTTAGTCCGTTTGGGCCTTACCCAATGGTCCAATGACCCCAGCCTCAGGCTTGTAACCTTAGAGTGGGCTCAGCATTCCTTGCTAAGAGCCTTCATTTAAAAGGAAGGTCTTTCCCTGAAAAGCCAAAGAAACTTGAATAAAATCAAATTTAACTCTAGACCTTTAGGGTCAAGTCTTTTTTAAATGATAATAATTTTTAAATTAACTGAAAATAGAAAATAGCCTGTACTCTAAAAATGGACTCTGTAAACAGTGCTTTGGTTATTATAATTCCTCTTTAATATTTGTCAAATGGATTTTGTTGGTTGGTATAGAAACTAGCCAGCTTTTATATTTTAATATATTTCATGACCCCAAATAAATAGTTGGACAGGAAAACCTTAGAGTTCTCTTTAAAACCTTCTGGCAAGTCAGGTAGCTTGGAGCACATTATCTCACCTTTCCAAGCCTCAGTTTCACCAGCTGTGAAATAGAGTGAATAATAACGCCTACCTCTTAGGGCTGTTGAGAAGATCAGGAAGGTTCCTCCATGTAAAATGCTTAGCACAGCATCTGGGATATCAGAGGTCAAAATAATGAGCTATGATCCTGATTATGTAGTTTTAGAGAAATTACTGGTACCTGGTGGTATTGATTAATCAGCTGAAGCATGCTTAACTTAATTCAATCTGGCTATCTCTAGAAACTCCGAAAAGAACCATAGCCCCTAGAAGGTTTGAGAAGTGACATTGTAGTTCAACCAAGAAAAGATGATTTCCAAGTTTCCTGGTGGACTAACCGAGGCACTAACCAGTGACGGGGTGCAATATAATCCAAGACAGAGAAGCATGAGGCTGAAGTGGGATTACAATTTCAATGACCAAACTCCCAACTTTCTCTCCTAATTGGCAAATCACGTGCTTTTACCCAGAAGCCCAAGTGCCTTACCCCTGCTCCGCCCCCACCCCCAACCTTCTCATTTCTAGGGTAAAGCCATTACAAAGCTCAATTTTTATAATAAATGGACTCCTGAACCCTGAGTTTGACTGCAAAAGTGAAAGGAGATCTTTTGCTTTTAAAGGTCTCAGTAAATTGTCTCTTCCCAGCAGCTTCTTCCCTAGGAAGTGAAGCCACAGGGTTGGGTAATCAGGCTGGGACCTCATAGATTCCTTGAAATACTATAAGAGCAAAGGAAGCTGTGAGAAGAACCCTGGTGATCATACACAGTGTCCCCTGGGCCAGCTGAGTGGCGTGGTCCAGTTGTGAGGCTAGACAGATTTACTTTTGGTCTTTGATCCCTTTTATAATCGGTGTTGTAAAATAAGTATTCTGAGTTAGAGCTCAGGATTATTGCTGGAACCACATGTTCCTAGTCCATTCCAAAAGTGTCCTTTTCTTTCTTTATAAGCTTTTCTTTGTTTGTTCGTGTGTGTGTGTGTGTGTGTGTATGATTTACATTTTATAGTACATGTGGCATTTTCTGGAGACTGTTTTAGAAAATCCGCAGGTCAAGGACAAATCCATTACACCAGTCTCCCATGAATGAAATGAATATAATTTAAAGCATGTTGATGAAACAATAACAGTCATAATAATAGCAAAATTGGGTAAAGCAGGTGCCCTGGCATTGTCCTAAGCACTTTACACCTATTAACCCTTTAAATTGTTTTTTAAATTTTATTTTCCTTTTGCCTCCATTTCCTGGCGATGAGACTATTAACCCTTTAATCTTCACACTATTCCTATGAGGTAGGTACTATTTTTATCCTCATATTCCAGATAGAAAAACGGAGGGACAAAGCTGTTAAGTAACTTGGATTGTTGTCAAGTTGAAAATGAGACCTATAGCCCCAAAGCTTCTATGAGTGGGTCCTGAGCAGGAAGACAGGAACAGGGTGCTCCGCTCTGGGTGAGATCAGGTGATCAGGGAGCTCTAGACCTCAGTTGGCCTCTGCCCGATGTACAAGGCTGTCTTCATCTACTCCAGCTCCATGAGCAGGAGTAAGTCCAGGTTTTGTGAAGGTATCAGCTTTTATAATTTTGGCGCCCTCTTTTAAAAAATTATACAAAACCAGGCCGGGCGCGGTGGCTCAAGCCTGTAATCCTAGCTCTCTGGGAGGCCGAGGTGGGCGGATCGTTTGAGCTCAGGAGTTCGAGACCAGCCTGAGCAAGAGCGAGACCCCATCTCTACTATAAATAGAAAGAAATTAATTGGCCAACTAATATATATAGAAAAAATTAGCCGGGCATGGTGGCACATGCCTGTAGTCCCAGCTACTTGGGAGGCTGAGGCAGCAGGATTGCTTGAGCCCAGGAGTTTGAGGTTGCTGTGAGCTAGGCTGACGCCACGGCACTCACTCTACCCTGGGCAATAAAGTGAGACTCTGTCTCAAAAAAAAAAAAAAAATTATACAAAACCCATAGGATCCAATGAATACATAGCTAGGGCCCCTGCTAGCGCTTGGAAGGGTCCCCTGCAAGGGGTGGCTCTGCAGGGGAAGTGTCATTAGCTTCACGGCTCATCTGCCTCTGCCTCTGCCTCTGCCCGTGAGATATCTCTGCTTGTCGCCAAGCCAAGCATTGGAGCTCATTTAGACAGAAGAGTTTTCCTTTTCACCCCCAAACACGAGGCCTTTGGAAGTTGATCGATCAACAGCTATTTAGCTGAGACTTCGCTCTGGTTATGTCTTTGCAGCCACAACCATCTATGTTCTGGGAGTGAAAACATTAGAGACGGTGAAACATGTCATGTGATCAGATTCGGTATGTTCTCTTAAATCTGGACAGTGCTACATTTCTTCCCTGTGTTACGAAAGTTGCTCAAAGAAATGAAATCCAAGGATGGATGTTCGACATCAAAATAAGACCCCTTTTCCACTAGTCCGCTTCTCTGACAGGCATGGAAAAGCCATGCATTAATAGGCTCCTTTTATTTTACTCAGTTTTGTCTCCGAAAAGGGTCCAGTGAAAGCAACCGCCCAATCTGTGCCTTGAACACTGTTTATATTTGTTGCTGGGATACTAAAGGCTCTTTTAAGCCTTTGGCTAAGAAGAGCACCATGCATCTGACCTTGTTCACCTGCACATAAAGCAAATAATGGCTGAAATGATAGGAAAGCTCCTCCAAACATTTTGAGTGGAACACAAAGCATTTTTGTGTCTAAAGTTTGTAGCGTCCAATATTTGTTGTTCAAATAAATCTCAATCTTCATACCAAATTGCACATTACACATAATAAGATGAGGCTTTGAGAAGACAGATGTTAATTATTTTGAGGTAAATCAGATCACCTTTGACCTAAACCCTGAGCTGTAATTTTGTTGCTGAGCTTCTTGGTCCTGAAATTAATGTAAATCTTTACATTTGTAATTTTACTTGCCAACGCCAACCCACCCACACAGTCTGTAAATGACTGCTCTGAGTCAGAGACTATTCACTTACAATTGTGTTAGGTATTTAAAATGTTCCCTGGAAAAATTTAATCACTTAATCCTACTCCTTTCACCGATTCTGCTTTATGTAAAAATGATGGGGCCAGAGAACATCTAAATTGGAAGGGACTGTAGAGTTTGTCTTTCCCGCAAATTCCTCCTTTCTCAGATGAGAAACTAAGGCTCTGATGTTACAAGTGACTTGCCCCCAGGTCACTCAGTGACCAAAGCTAAAACCCAAATGGAAAGTACTGGGTTAAGGTTTTAATAAAGGGCCACACTTAGAAATCTGACAGTCCAAAAGCTACCCTTTTCCTGCCCTCCTGCCTCCAACAGCTTCTATCAGTCATGGTAGTCCACAGTTTGACACTGTTCAAAAAAAACCATGCCATTTTGAATCCAAGTGGTCAGAATATGATTTCGAGAAAACAAATCAGCGACTGTTATAACACGCATTAATTTGTGGGGGATGGATATACAATAAACTGTTAATAATAGTGACTTGATGAGGGGGACTAGGGATGAGAGAGGCAGGATAGGGAGATGTTTCCTTTTCATTTTTAATTTTTTCTTTACTATTTGGCTTTTATCGCCATGTACAGATGTTATCTGTATTAAAAACCTAAAGAACAAATCAGAAATACTATGCTCACAAACTTCAAAGGAGAAATAGAATTTACCCCAGTAACACTGAAGTTTGAAAATCTAGTATACAGCAGAGCAGTACTTTTACAATTTTTTTTTCTCCTAAAGTATCTGTAATACCAGAGGAAATTGAATGGGTTCCCCCAGGAGTCTGAGCGCCAGCAATGGTCCTTGTATACACAAACTCCCTTTGCGGTTTATGGTTTTTCAATGCCTTTAGATTAATAGACTCTCTAGCGTATCTACATCTCTTTTAATACAAAAATAATGGCTTAAATGACTTACCATCCACGAAAACTGCCCCTCTGGGAAGACACCCCTCGTTTCTGTCTCTGGCAGTCGGGAGCACCGGCAGCACACTGCCTCCTGTGCCTGAGTGGAGAGGCCCCCTGGAATAGGAAGCGCGGCTGTGCACGAGCTGACCTGTATTCCGGCTCTCTCACCTGGAATCAGGCTTCACGGATCTTGTTATGCATTGAATAGTAACAAAACAACGGCATAAATTAGGGGGTTGCTAAGATTGGGTACCATCAATGTTCGCATGAGCATAATGGACATAATGAATTCTATAGCACTATCCTGCACAGCTTGGAGAGATTAAAACCACTTTGTCTTTAAATTAAATTTCAAAAATCATGAACGACAAGAATAGAAAGAACACACACACATAAAAACCACCTCATCGATGTCAGCCACCCAATTGTAGGAGGCACCACTTCTTGCTTTCTGATCATTAATGCCCGTTCCTAGGTTTATTTTAATAGCTGCCAGCTCATTTGAGTCCACATCTATTGTAATAACAATAAAGGGGGCTGGGGTCTTCATGTATTGTGTATGCAGCCCTAAGTGGAGAGCCTCTTACGCCCTTTCAGAACAAAATCTATAACTGAAAAAGACCTTAGCTGAAGTTTATTTTGTCTAAAAATTACATAATATAGTACATCTAGGTTGTTGCAGAAAAAGAAAAGTGGGTTTGAATTCATTCTTAAGCAGCTCTCAACTTGGGTAAATCTTCCTTCATTCAACAAACCTGGGTGACTAAGGATGAGCTCACATTGGAATATTCGCTAGATGCCAGTTATCATACTCACTGCTCTACATGCTTTGTAGTATTTAACCCTGGCTCACAGCACCCCTAAGAAATGTGGCTAGCACCATTATAGCCCCATTTCACAGATGAGGAAACTGAGGCTCCAGAAGATTAAATGACTTGCCCAAGGTCATACTGCTAAATAAGCAGAAGAGCCAGAATTAAAATCCAGGTAATTTTGATCCTACAGCCCCTGAAATCCAAACTTGCCTCCTAATGATTATCATAGTTACCATATATGGAATGCTTATTATGTTCTACAGTAGATACTTTGCATAAATTATTTCATCTTTGCAACAACTCTCTGAGGCAGGCATTATTAATAACCTCATTTTAGAGGGAAGTAAAACCGAGGCTTAGAGAAATTAAGTAACTTGCCTAACAGCGCAATTAACCTCGAGTCCAGGCCTCTCTGATACAAGAAGAGTTCTTAACAACTAAGCTATACTACAATTTAGGTGCTTTGCCAGGGGCACACAACAAAAACCCTAGGCTCTCCTGGGCATGAATGTATGCCATGCAGACCTGGTCTATGATTAGCCTTTATACATGCCAGTGTGGGATGCATGTCCCAGGAGAGTTTTACCTGTGCACGTGGATCACCTATCCTTTTCTACTTTTAATGTCGTGGCTTCACAGACATGATGCTTTATTCCTCATACATATCTCATGTTATAGGAAAAAATCCACTGGATTTCTGATCCTTAATCAAGAGCTACAGAAACTGCACACTCTCATGTGGATCCCAAGGGCTTATCCAAGAGAAACGTAAATATCCTACATTGACTGGGCTTATTAGTGCATTAGGCAAAATGCAGATGCTACATTTCCTCCTTGTAAAATAAGTTTTAAGGTCGTGGCCCATGTCTAACTCTTCGTAATCTTTAAAAGCACTGCAATCCCAGCACAACATAACCGTGCCAGCTCTAATCCTCTGCTTGGAATGGGATTAAACCGAAATGGCTTGAGCCAGGTGAAGATGAAGGTAACTGCCCGAAAATTTTAATGATTAAAACTATTTTAAAAATCATCTACATGAAGTGACATTCACACAACAAACTTTACCATTTTATGGTGAACAATTCAGCTCATAGTTCTTGATTAATAACTGCCAGACTAGGAAAGGTGGGTCCATAGGACATTTTGGAGAAAGCTGATTCAGCTAGGACAGTCCACAGGCAATGGGCCAATGGTTTTTGGATATGCTGGACCTGATTTTCATTTTGCTAATGTGTTGGGAATGTTGATGGTCCCACAACCAAGTTCATTGTTGATAAGTTGATGGCCGACAATTGGTTTTAAAAAGAAAGTTCTTCATCTCAGGAGATACTGTAACATTTATTAAAAACGTAGCATTAAAAAGGTTAACATTTATTCAAATACAGCATTTACTTAAATATACTTTATATGAAAATAAACTACAAACAAAACTGCATTTCAGATGTTTTTATTTCTTCAAATTTGTTATTCATCAGGAGTGACTGAAATAAAAAATATAATTGAGTCCCATCATGATCATGGAAATGGCTTTAAGAGAAAACTGGTCAGATGAATATTATTGCTTCCCATTTTCAACCAGTAAATAGTTGCCATTGATAGACAGCCATGAGTCTGTCAAGAATGATCAAGATATGTTACATAATACAACATGCCTGTTCACAGGGAGAAGCTAAGAAATAACTTATGTGTACTTCTTGATTTCATCATACAAGACAAGCACAAAAGCACCACCCATGCCTCTGAGAACATTGGACCATGCACCCTTGAAAAAAGCTTTGCCTCCTTCATCACGAGCGATCTTCCTCCAGCAGTCAACCGTGCCTGTGTACATGATGTCAGCTGCAAAGAATAAAGACACAGAGTTGGTGACCAACGGCCAAAAAAAGCCCTAAGATTCACTAGACTAAATAAAGCAGAGCCCCACCTCTAAGAACTAACGTCGGCTCTAAACCCAACATTTACACATTAGCATGGGCAATACTGAAATATTAATGCTGTGACTAAAGAACAGGTAACTGCAGACTACCCACTGGTCTTAACCTGTAATACCATTTAAGCACCCTCATTCACAGGCATCAGAAAGGCCCGTTCAAAGGCAGCTGTGTAGCAGACAGTGATGCTATTAACCCTAGCCCTTGACCTGAACAGCCAGCCATTTTTAAAGGCAGGCATCACTACTGTTTGTGGCCACAGCTTGTCCTGTGCCCATGACTTTATCTTCTGCTCAAGTGGAACTTACTTCCTTTGCGCCCTGACTGCATCATCATACGACGACGAACAGTGTCAAATGGGTAGGAAGTCAACCCAGCAACAGCAGTGACAGACTGTGCGATCATCCAACTGACTATGATGTGAGTATTCTTGGGATCTGGAAGCATTCCTGGGAAGATTAGAAGAGACACTTTTACCGAAAAGCAAAGTTTTACTGACTTCTTATTTTTCACATCCTCTAAACATTCCATTTGTACATGAGGGTTGCATTGGTTGACTGTGGCTTTCTTTAGCAATTAAAAAACAAATCTCTGGGGCGACTTCTGGGGCCCACCTCTCTTGGGGCCCCAGAACCTCGTCCAAAAAAAAAAACAAAAAACAAAAAAAAAAAAAAAACAAATCTCTGGCTCCTGAAATACTAGGTTGGCATAATGATCTTTTAAACTGTCTCATGAACACAACTTTAAAGCAAACTTACCCTTTGCAGTGTCATAGATGCCGAAGTAGGCAGCACGGTAGATGATAATACCCTGCACAGACACGTTAAAGCCTTGGTACAGGCCCCTAATCCCATCAGATTTGTAGATCTTAACCAGGCAGTCGCCGAGGCCTCTGAATTCCCTTTCGGCTCCGGCTTTACCCACATCAGCTGCTAGACGGGTACGGGCAAAATCAAGAGGGTACACAAAGCACAAGGATGTGGCCCCAGCGGCACCACCTGATGCCAGATTCCCTGCAAAGTAGCGCCAAAACTGGGTCCTCTTGTCTACACCACCCAGGAAGATCTGCTTGTATTTATCTTTGAAGGCAAAGTTGAGAGCCTGGGTGGGGAAGTATCTGATGACATTGGCCAGGTTACCACGCCAGAAGGACAGGACTCCCTGCTCCTTGGGGATACGGACCACGCAGTCCATAATGCCCTTGTATTGCTTATCCGCAGTGATTTGCTTGCTGGCATGCTGCACCTGCCAGACAGAAAGGAGGCCAACAGGGACAGTTATGACCATGGGGAAGGGGAAGGGGCAGAGCACACATCATTTCGATTTCCTGGTTTGGTTCCCTTTTCTCCTACTATATCACACAGGCTGGACTTCCTAACCCTCTGACGCTGTCACAGGGGGAAGAGGTGATCCGTTTCATCAGAGAGGCATGAAGCCGCCACCTCTCCGGCTGGGAAGGGGACACCCTTAAGCGGATCCATGACCTCTAAACCTGGGAGAAAGGTCATTACCTCAGACCCAGGTTCAGAGGCATTAGGGCGAGTCCCACGTAGGGCGCAGTCACGTTGGTGAGCGCAGCCTACACCTCGGGTCTCCTGAGCTGCTTCCCTCCCGCTCCGCCCCTACTCCGCTCCCAGAGGTGACCTGAGCCGCCACCACCCCCACGCTCGCCCGTGCGCGCCCTCTAGAGCCGGAGCGGGAGAGCGCGCGGCGCAGGAAGGCAGGCGGAGGGGACGCGGCGGCGGCGGCGGCGGCGGCTGCGCGGGGGCGGACGTAGAAGGACACACGCGCTTCCCGGCGCCCGCTTCCGGCCCGGCGAGCTTTGAGCGCGTCCGCGGGCTGGGCGGCCGCTGGACCCGGACGCATGGCCTCCCCTAGGCTGTTATCTCCTTGCCGCGACCTTGAGGTCCTCGGTACGGGCTACTGCTTCTCTTTCTAGCGCCGGCTTTCAGGCTTAGCCCTCGACTCCGAGGCCCGGGGAGACAAGTCTCCCGGTACTGGCCCATCTGAGTCCGCTGCCTCGGGGATGCCGAGCCCCCGGTCTCCCTCGCCTCCCTCGGCTCCCGACCCCTCCCTGGACTCCTGACTTCAGGTCACTGAAGGCACCTTCCTGGAGTGTGCCTTTGGGTCAGTCTGAGTTAACTCCTCTCGACTCCTCGGGGAACCCGCTTTCTGTGCCCCCCCCCCACTTCCTGGTTGGGCTCCTCGGTCCCAGGACGTACCTGCAGCAGCAGCTTGACCCGCTCGATGGGCGCTACCGCGGTCTTGGAGATGGCCGCGGCCACTCCACCTGCCAGGAAGTCCTTGAGGAAGGACACAGCGGCATCTGTCATGTTGAAGCGAAAGAGGAGGCAGGCGACTGCGGGACAAGACCGAGCCGGGAACCGGCTTTGACTCCGCGGCTGTGGGGCGGAGCGGAGCAAATGGCCGATTTATATACGGGGAGCCGGCGTCGGAGCGGGCGGTGTCGGGGGCCGGGCCGAGGGCGGGCGCTGAGCCCTGGCGCGCAGGGCGGCCGAGCTGCTGAGTGGCCCGGCGCGCCGAGGGAGGAGCCGGGGAGGCAGAGCCGGGGACCGCCCTGCCCGCCGCCTGGCTCGCCCGCGGCACCTGACCACGCGGGGCGAAGGGGCAGGCCCAGGGGATACCCGGGACCTGAGCACTGGACCCTGAGAGGGGCCTCAGAGTGGGGAGGAAGGGTGAGGTCGCGGCGACCCTGGACAAAAACCCCTGGAGCAGGGCTGGGATCGGGGTCAGGCACAATTGTTACCTGATACCCCTCCCAAAAACCTCAGTAATCAAGCTACATAGTATTTAATGCAGTATTTTTTTTTTTTTTTGAGACAGTCGCGTTCTTGTCGCCCAAAGTACAGTGCAGTGACGTCATTATAGCTCACAGCAGCCTCAAACTTCTGGGTTCAAGTGATTCTCATGCCTCAGCCTCCCGAGTTGCTTGGACTGCAGCAGCTAATTTTCTATTTTTGGCAGAGATGGGGTCTGGCCACCAGCTCACGCTGGTCTCGAACTCCTGAGCTCAAGCGATCTTCCCAACTCTGCCTCCCAGAGTGTTAGGATTCCAGGCGTGAGCCACCGCGCCTCGCCTTTAATGCAGTATTTAAAAAACTTCATGTAGGCAAACTGCAGCTTACTGGCCCGTTGCCTGTGTTTTATAAAGTTTAACTGGAGTCTTAGGACTGGGGAGGCAAGTGAGTGAGGCAAAGTCATGCAAGTGCAGGTTGGCATCCTGTATTTTAGATTTTAATCATTTCTTCATCACGGATTTTTGCGTTGCTTTCGTGAAGGAAAATAAAAATATCAGGATCCCCCTACCCCCCCCCCCCGCCCCTTATGTAAAAGAGAAGATCAAGCCAGGAGGCTGAGTCATGCAACACCCCCTTCCAAATGAATGGCTGTTTCTAACAAGCATCAGCCCATCCGCTTGGAAAGGTAAAAGGCCTCAGGCACCTGCAAAGGATAGTCCCCACAAATCATTCATAAGGAAATTCTTTGCTGACTTCCCATAAACAAGGACATGCAAATTGTAACTTTGACAAAGTCTAGCTCCCAAAAACTAAAGTCTGTTGTTTCCACACTAACAAACGTTGATTACAAGTTTATCTTCCCACAAGCAGAAAAAAGACAAGATCAAACATTCTTCTACCTACCCAGGGGCATTTACATAATTGATGCTTCCTTCACTCCCTTTTTCCCTGGGAACATTCACCTTATTTTATGTAAAATATAGATTTCCTGGGCCTCACAAGAATGTAACTATTTACCTCTCCATCCCCCCCCCCTTTTTTTTTTATCCTTTAAGCCTTCTCTTAAATACTAGAGTTCCCAAATTCCCCTTTGGAAAAACAGTCTCAGATTTGTCTGTGGTTTGTGTTTTTCCTGGGTGCGTCCTCAAACTTTGGCTTCATAAACCTCTATTGATTGAGACCTTTGCCTCAGTCACTTGTATTGGGTTGTCACTTTTGAGTTTTTAGAATAGTGTATCAAAAATCATTTATCTTGATTACTGAGTTGTTTGGAGCCAAAGCGGGTGCCTTACTCTCCTCACCCCAGCCTCCACTGCCCTGGAGCTTTGCCAGTAGAGCCAGAGGAAATTGGGGAAACAACAGAGCCAGGGCACCGCCAGCATGCCCAGACTCTTGTTTGCAAATACAGTTTAACAAAGATCGTGCTAGGAATTGGCCTGGGAGAGTCCAAAGGACTGGGCTGGGGGGGGGGGGGAAATGATTTTAGCCCAAAGGCAAATATAGAGGTTGTACCCAGAAGGTTAAAAGGCTTAAGAAGAACTAGGTTGATATTTGACTCCCTGAACCCCAAGTAAAATGCTCTTGGATTGAATAGATTTCTGAGCTCCAGAAACATGTAGAGGAATCAACATAATTATTACTAGATTGGCAGCCATTGTGTCAATGGACAGTTGTTTACTGAGCCACGTTATCTCTGCGCTGGGCAAGCATTTGCTATACATGTCCTTAAAAACCTTCTTGTTAGCTTGGGTGCACTCCCTCAGGTTCAGAACAGGAACAGATAGTGCAATCGCAAATCTCCTGTCTAAGTAATCCTAGCAGTGTTTACAAAAATAAAGATAACTGTTGAAATCTGCAACTGCAGCTGAACCTTAGGTTCCCAGACTTCAGAATTCCCAAAAGGGAAATGCCAGCAACTGTCCTTTGTACACTGAAGGCATAGTGGACATTATCCCTCACTTTCCTTTTCTGCCCTCTCCCACCTTCTCTAGATCTGCCTGGTAAAAGACCCAATTCTAGGGTTCTTCTAGGATTCTTAGGCCCTTTCTCTACAAGTATGCATTGCAATTTTTTTGTCTTCCCAAGAACCCCAACAATCCAAAGTGATGCACACAAACTGTAGGTGTTTCAAGGAGAAGTTTTGAATCTGGCTTTGTTGATCCTGGGGGAAATCTCTGACCTGTGCTAGTGTGACTATAACAGTGAGGCAGCTGGATACAGAAATGACCTTGCTGCACAGTTTCAGAGAATGGTAGAGTATATCCTCTGAAGGTAATAGTCACTTATCTAATTCTGGTGAGTAGAAGCAACAGCTAAAACAAAATTCGACAGAGGGTTTTATTTGTAGGAAGGTGATTTTTATAATGCATTTCAAATTAAAACTTTTTTTTTCTAGTTTAAACTCCTGACATTCTGATTAATGCATTTCTATTCAAATGTTAATCACTCCTCATTACCCCTCCCTGTCTCACTCATATACCCCTTTTCTACATGTGACCTTCCCCTGGCCGTATCTGCTACTCCACTTGGGCATGATGCCCCTACTGTATTCTATTCCAGAGTTCTTTTACCATTTCAAGCACTTCCACATTTATTGTGTTGTCAGATTTTTTTCTTGCCACAAAAAAAGATGATAAAATAATTACATAGAATTTGTCCCTTCTCAGTCTTTGGGTGACCAAGTGTACTTTTATTGAAGATGAATTACAAGGTAAGTCATTTAAAAGCAACTTCCTCCCCCATCATATGCCGAAATAAAAAAAAAAAAAGCAACTTCACGCCACCACTTGGTATTTTGTTGAATCCACTGTGGGCTGGAGCTCCCCTAGCTGCCTGTTACTATGTGTACTTCAAGGAGTCAGATGTTCTCAAAAGTGTCAAGGTAATGAAAGACAAAGAAAGACTGAGAAACTGTCATAGATTAAAGGAGACTAAAGAGACATGACAACTTAATGCAATGTGTGATCCTCAGTTGGATCCTGGACCACAAAAAGGATATTGGTGACAACTATTGGTGAAATTCAAATGTCCATAGATTAGTTAATAGTATGTACCAATACTCTTCTTGGTTATGGTGCTTGGTTATGTAAGATGTTAACATTTTGAGAAGCTGAATAGAGGATATACGGAAATTCTTTGTATCATTTTTGCAATATTTTTAAAAGTCTCAAAGTTCAAAAAATGTTAGAAGAAAAAGGAAGAATAAAAAAAAATCTAGGAGCAAGAGCACAGGAACATAGAGGATAACATTAATAATGAGATGATGTTGACAATGATATGTGGTCAATTCATCACACAGAACTGTGTTAGTAATTACTGTGTTTCTGGAGCTATGTAGAATACAAGTCTAATAAAGAAAAAGGAACTAACGCTAAGGCTGTGCCTAGTAATTCTCAAGAAAAAAACAAGGAAGAGGGGCAGAAATGATACGTAAGTACTCAAATATCTTTGTACCAACACCCAGAATATGGGTAATAAAGTGAATGTAAAATTTTAATACAAGGAGGAACATGCAATTTTATAGGTATGGTTCAGACTTGGTAGGATGGGACTTCTAGCTGGTGTCTGGAAAAGCAAAGGTAAACTTGGTTCCGAGACGTACCATATAGGAGGAGAGAGGAGCAGTAATATATCAAGAAGATATAACTAGTAGTACATTGACTAGAGGGTGAAAAGCATTAAGTGAGAATGAAAGAGAAAAATTAAAGTGATTGTAGTTGTGGAAGTATATGAGAGACTGCTCAGATAGATAAAAGATATGAATAGTACTTCATAAAACTGTCACATGGATGATAAAGGGTGATCAGAGACATAGACCATCTGACTACCTGCTGGAAATTTCATTATTCTGATAGCAGCACATCTGACAAATTCTCAATTCTCATACTGATACGGTGTAATTACAGTTCTCACAAGAATGAAGAAGCAATGAAGTAAATTGCTAAACCGGGTTTAATCCTGACAATAAATAAGGAAGATCTGGTTAGCAAAGTGAAAGTGACATGAATCTTGGGGAAAGTCACCATCTGGACCATCCATTAAGCAAAAAAAAAACAAAAAAAAATAGCTGGGCATGGTTGTGTGCGCGCACACACGTGTGAGTGTGTGTGTGTGTGTGGTCAGAACTGTACAATTTGGAAAAGTTCCAATGAGAAATTAAAAAGGGAGAGATAGCTAACAAATTCATGTCATTTCATTTTTTTTGAGACAGAGTCTCACTCTTGCCCTGGCTAGAGTGCGGTGGTGTCAGTCTAGCTCACAGCAACCTCAAACTCCTGGGCTCAAGCGATCCTTCTGCCTCAGTCTCCCGAGTAGCTGGGACTACAGGCATGTACCACCATGACCGGCTAATTTTTCTATATATATTTTTAGTTGGCTAATTAATTTATTTCTATTATGGTAGAGACGGGGTCTCACTCTTGCTCAGTCTGGTTTCTTTTTTTTTTTTTTGAGACAGACTCTCGCTTTGTTGCCCAGGCTAGAGTGAGTGCCATGGCATCAGCCTAGCTCACAGCAACCTCAAACTCCTGGGCTCAAGCAATCCTCCTGCCTCAGCCTCCCGAGTAGCTGGAACTACAGGCATGCGCCACCATGCCCGGCTAATTTATATATATATATATATATTAGTTGGCCAATTAATTTCTTTCTATTTTTATAGTAGAGACGGGGTCTCGCTCAGGCTGGTTTTGAACTCCTGACCTTGAGCAATCCGCCCGCCTCGGCCTCGCAGAGTGCTAGGATTACCGGCGTGAGCCACCGCTCCTGGCCTAGTTTGGTTTCAAACTCTTGACCTTGAGCGATCCTCCCGCCTTGGCCTCCCAGAGTGCTAGGATTACAGGCATGGGCCACCGCGCCTGGCGTTGGCCTTGTGTTCTTATAGATTATTCTTGAATGAGCTCAGATTTTAAAAAGTACACATATAGATGACAGAAGGCTAAGGTTTCCAAGGACAAAGAATGGAGTATCACAAACCGCTAGGGACTGAATCATAAAGGCTAAAGTCCAGAATAAACTCAGGCTTATAAAATGGGAAGTACCACAATAAAGGGTTCTAATGCTGTATTTAGTGCAAGGCATTTAAGGATGAGGACATACAGCTTAATGGTAGCACGTGTGAAAAAAGAGAACCAGGGGTCTTAGTTGACTGTGAGTTGACTATGCCAAAAAATACCAATGAGTCTTGAGTTGGACCAAGAGCATAGTAGTGAACAGATCAGAGGAACTTCCACTTCCACTTGGGTCTCTGCTGGCTGGCCTGTAGAGTTTTATGTTCAATTCTGGATACCACATTTAAGAGGACATTAACAAACTGGAACATATTCAAACAAGGCAATCAGGAAAGTGAAGTGTCTATAAATCATGTCCTATAGGAAATGGCTGAGTGAATGAGAGACATTTAACTGGGAAAGAGGTTTGGGTAAGGGTAGCTGTCTTCATAATTAAAGGACTGTCTGGTAGAAGAGAAATAGACATTCTATATGGAATTAACACCAGCTGGTAGAAGTTTCATGAAGATAGAATTCAGCTCAACAAGAAATTACTTTCAGGCCGGGCGCGGTGGCTCACGCCTGTAATCCTAGCACTCTGGATGGCCGAGGCGGGCGGATTGCTCAAGGTCAGGAGTTCGAAACCAGCCAGAGCAAGAGCGAGACCCCGTCTCTACTATAAATAGAAATTAATTGGCCAACTAATATATAGAGAAAAAATTAGCTGGGCATGGTGGCGCATGCCTGTAGTCCCAGCTACTCGGGAGGCTGAGGCAGAAGGATTGCTTGAGCCCAGGAGTTTGAGGTTGCTGTGAGCTAGGCTGATGCCACGGCACTCACTCTAGCCTGGGCAACAAAGTGAGACTCTGTCTCAAAAAAAAAAAAAAAAAAAAAGAAAGAAATTACTTTCTAAGAATGATCTACTTAAAGGTGGAATGGGTTCCTGTATGATGTGGTGAACTTATTGTTCCTGGAAATGCTAAAAGTTGAGGCCGAATAGCCACTTGCTAGGGATGTCGTAGAGGAGATTGCTGTGTTGGTTGGGAAGAGAGTTCCACACCTTTTCCAATTCTAAGATTGTATGGCTCTACACTTTTGTAGCCATAAGATTGAATGGAGTTGAGCATCTAGGTTTGGGAAGCTGGGGCAAACTAGGAAGAGAGAGGTAATTTAGCCTAATGGTTAAGAGGGCGGGCTCTTGGAGCCAGTACTGCTAGAGTTCAAATACTGGCTCTGTCCCTTTCTAGCTGCCGGGCCTTGGGTAAGTTGCTTAACCTCTCCAAACTTTGATTTCTTCAGGTGTAAAATGGAAATGATAGTTGTACCCATACCCCAAAGGACTTTAGGGACAAGTAAATGAGATGATGTATGCATAGAACAGCATTTGATACATTTGATTTTATTTATATTGAGAAAAATACTAACATAGGTTGATCAACTCTGAATTTTAGTGAACAGTTCACTCCAACCCTGCTTAAGTATGGTGGTAAGCCAGTTCTCTGTCCCAGAAGGACCCTATCTATAGTTTGGTAACCATGTCAGAGACCATTTGAGCAGAATTTGTTTCCCTAAGAGGCACCCAAAAAAAGCACTCTCGGTTTTCAGACCTGGCTTACATTTTCAATATGGAAGATATAACATCACAGTTGTGTTTGTAGTATAATTACTGAGGAGAAAACAATGCTCCTCATTTGTGGGCCAATCTTCCTGTGTCTAGTCTCTCACTGCTCCAGCTCCTGAAACAGTGTTGTTCGTGTTCAGTTTTCATCACATCCTCTATGTTGCACAAGAAACTTTGCTTATTGGATCAAACCTGAACTCCTCAGCTTAGCATTTGAAGCCCCTTTTTCTTCCCCTCCCCCCAATACTTGGAAGGATTTTGTTAATATTTCTGGCAGGCTTAGAATGCAGTTGATGGATTCCAGCCCTGGGGTAATTGCTTCAAACAAAACAGTCTTATTGAGGTATAATTATCATACAATAAAACTGTATATAGAGTATACAGTTTGATGTGCTTTTTTCATGTGTATACACCTGTGAAACAAACATTGCAATTAAGATAATGAATGTATCCATCACCATCCTAGATTTTCTTATGTCCCTTTTTTGTCATCTCTCCATCCCCAAGCAACCTTTGATCTACTTTCTGTCACTATAGATTAGTTTGCATTTCCTAGAAGTTTCTACAAATGGAATCATACAGTATGCACCTCCCTCCCTTTTTTTGGTCGGTTTTTCTCACTTGGCGTATTATTTTTTTGAGATTCATCCATGTTGCTGTATATATCAATAGTTAATTCCTTTATATTGCTAAGTAGTATTCCATTGTATAGATATGCCACATTTCATTTATCTACTCATCAGTTGGTGGACATTTGGATCATTTCC
Organism: Mirza zaza; assembly: GCA_008750895.1. Lineage (NCBI taxonomy): Eukaryota > Metazoa > Chordata > Mammalia > Primates > Cheirogaleidae > Mirza > Mirza zaza. The sequence continues at coordinate 76,739 of VSMD01115245.1, read as the reverse complement.
ACTCTTTGCCTATTATTAATGATAGTATACAAGTTTTTGTGTGGACATATGTTTTCATTTCTGGGATATATACTTAGTAGTGGAATTGTTGGGGTATATGGTAACTCTATGTTGAACCATTTGAGGAAGTGCCAATGTTTTTTCCAGAGTGATTGCACCATTTTATGTTCCCGACAGCAGGCTATGAGAGTTCCAGTTCATCCACATCTTGAGACTTTGCTTTTTTTTTTTTTTTTAGATCAAATGTTTTTATTTTTATATACACATGTAGGAGGGAAAATCGAAGTGGTTTCTTACCATTTCATTGCAATTGTACATATATAAATTTAACTCCATTTTAAAAAGCTATATTAGAAATATTTGATACACTTTAATAAATTTTCCAAGCTGTGACTATCTTCAAAGCCTGTACATATATATTTTGCTCTGTTGATCTCAAACTGTAATCCGTATAAGACTAAATCACTTTATGGGAAAAAATTTATATATATGTGTGTGTATACATATATTTTTTTCAGGAAGTGTGGCATAACACCCAGGATCCCAAGGTGAGTCTACTGTAGATCAGAGATTCATATTTGATAACAACTTCTGATTTCAAAGGAAACATAACATATACCTGAAATTTTATTTCAGGGTTCCTTTTAGAAATGTGAGCAAAAATATTTATTTCAGAACCTAATATGTCATATTCATTGTCTGATAACTACTCCAGCTGTGTGTACTTTCCTTTATGTCAAAGACATACCCCTGTGTTTCTGTCATCCGATTGCAATATTTTAGTGCATAAGTAACAGCTGTCAAATGCACCTATTATATCAACTAGTTTTGGATGTTATTTTTATTTTCAGCTAGCAACAACAACTAAAGGGAGAAGTGCAAATTACTAAAGAATGTATTTTTGGTTTCTACTACTAGACTACTTTCCCTATTTATAGCTCTTCTTTCTCCAATCTTATATTGTTGTTACACTTGTTTCTTCCCTCCTTAGTGTGTTTGTGATTAGATTAGAGGCACCTGTATTATAGTGGGTTATACCAGGGCTTCAAGTCAGCATGCCTGGGTTCAAGTCCCATCTTGAGGCCTTTCTTTAGCCACCATCTCCTTAATGTTATTTTTGTTGCTTCCCCTCCCCAGAAGTTTCTTCCCATCCATTCCTTTGGTGGTCTTATTCAGTCCCTTGGCTTTAAATGCTGATGACACCCAAATTTCTATCTCTAGTCATCACTCTTCCCTGAACTTCAGACTTGTCCCTATTATCCAGAAATAATTGTCAATGGTGTTCTGGTATATTAATATCCCATTGCTGCTATAACAAATTACCACAAACTCAGTGGCTTAAGTAATAATGAAAATGTATCATCTTATAGTTCTGTAGGTCACATGTTGCATGTGGGTCTCACTGGGCCAAAATCAAGGTGTTGGCAGAGCCACGTTCCTTCCTGGAGGCTCTAGGGGAGACTCGGTTTCCTTGTTCATTCAGGTTGTTGGCTAAATCCAGTTCCTTGTAGTGTAAGACTGAGGTCCCCTTGCTGGCTGTCAGCTGAGGCTCATTCTCAGCTTCTAGAGGCCACCCCCATTCTTTGGCCCCTGGCCACCTTTGACTTCAGAGCCAGCAATGGCAAATCAGGTCCTTCTCAGGCCTCATTTCTCCTGCCCCTTCTTCCACCCTTGCATCTCTCTGACCCACTCCTCTGCCTTCCTTTTCCACTTTTAATGACTCCTGTGATTAAAATGGGCCTACCCAGATAATCCAGGATAATCTCTCCATCTCAACGTCTGTAACAGTCATCACATCTGCAAAGTCTCTTTTGCCATGTAAGGCAATGTATTCACACGTTCTGGGGACTGGTGTGTGGACACCTTTGAGGTGCCATTATTCTGCCTTCCACGACTGGTTTGGACAATCACAGGGACATCCTGTGCTCCGGCCAACTGTCTACTTGACTTCTTTACTTGGATGTCTCATGAGTGGTTGGAATTGAACATTTCCAAATCAGAATTTTAATTCCTTCCCCCACAACACTCTGGCCCTCTCCAGTCTACCCCACATCAGCAGCATCACCTACCTTGTTACTCAAGTCAAAAACCAAAAACTTAGATGCCATCCTTGATTTCTTCCTTTTACTCCTTACATTCAATTGCTCAGCAAATCCTGAATCTACCTCTAAAATGTCTTGATGTCCTCTCCATCTTTATTGCCACCATTCTAGTCAATGCCATCCTTTCTTGCTTAGATTTCTGGTATTCCTCTTAACTGGTTTTCCCACTCACAGTCTTACTTCCCTCCAATCCATTCTCCACACAGCAACCATAGTAATCTTTTAAAAATGAAAGTCAGAGTTCATTGTCTTTTTTGCTTCAAAACTTTCAATACCTTCCCATTGCATTTAGAATAAAATCTAACTTCTTGTTCTGGCCCACAAGGCCAGGTAAGATCTGGCTCTCTCCAACCTCATCTCATCCCACTTGCTCACTCGCTACCAGACTTCTGCACTTGTTCTTCCCCCTAGTTCTTTGCATGGCTTGGCTCATTATGTACTTCCTTCAGGTTTCATCTCAAATGTCACCTCTCAGAGTGGCCTTCCCTGGCTCCCTGATCTAAAATATTCCTCTCACCCCCACATCATTCTCTAATGAAGCACCCTGTTTATAAGCACCCTCATAACATTACAGTGTATAATTACCTAACTTATTGATTAGTTTGTTTGTTGACTGCCACCCTCACTAGATCATAAGCTCCATGAGGGTTAGGACCTTATCTGTCCTTTGTGCCACTGTGTCTGTAGCACCTAGCAGCTGTTGAATAAATACACAAAGCCTATCTCACACTATCCCAAACATCTTTTGCTTCCATCTGTGATGCTGCATATGCCCTGCCTTCAACCTGCAATGTCTTCCAACCTGTTCTTGACCAATTAGTATTCCCTCACTTCTTTCAAAACTTAGTTCAAGACTCACTACTTCCCCAAACCCCTGCTTGTACTAATCCCTCTCTCCTATGATGATCCCTTTAATCCTTTATTCAGTAAGTATACATTGAACTCCTTGGCAATCTTGTAAACAGTTGATACTACATTATCATGCCTTTGCTCGTATTTACTTTATAATCATAGCCATTCCATGTATGTAGGTATGTTTCATTCCTTAAAACAATAAGTTACTCCTAGGTCAATATTGCATGACACTTCTTTATAATCTTCCTGAAGTATTTAGTTCAGTGTGGCGCTCACTGCCAGCCATAAAGCAAAAAGGCCTTCATACCTTTAAGAAAATGAAAATAACTATAAGTTTATTTTAGAAACAGAACTAGAGTTTTAGAGTTGTTCTGAAATTAGAAAAATGAAGCATATTCTTTTGCCCACTTAATTTATTGGAAAAAAATCAAAACCGCAGCTCAGAAAACATTCCAGTGTGTGACAGTAGCAAGAGCTTAGCTATCTATTTCAAAATACTTGTATAATACACAGAAGATATTACTATGATGTAAATAACCTAAGGTCAGGATTTTAGATTTAGTAAAAAATAAAAACTGTTTTGCAGCTTTCCAAACTTTTTGAAAAGTTCTTTGTTTCGAGGAAAATAAAGAGTAATAAACATGAACTATTCACGCTGGGTAAAGAATTTGCCACTCCCACACTCTAACAGATTGGGCTACAGATGAGATTTTCATGTGTGCATTAACTGCCATTCCCCATAAAACAGTCTGCCATAGGAGTTGGAAAAATGAGTTATTCTGGTATTTTTAAATAAGACAAGATTCTGAGAGTTTAAAGATTTGGCCCGTATGTATTTAACCACAGTTTTATAACTCAGATTAGTGATAAATGAGCAATACATCATTTTTCTTTTCTTTCATTTTTTTGAGGCAGAGTCTCCCTCTGCTGCCCAGGATAGAGTGTTGTGGCATCAGCCTAGCTCACAGCAACCTCAAACTCTTGGGCTCAAGCAATCCTCCTGCCTCAGCTTCCTGAGTAGCTGGGAATATGGGCACTCACCACAATACCTGGCTAATTTTTCTATTTTTAGTAGAGACAGGGTCTGGCTCTTGCTCAGGCTGGTCTTGAACTCCTCAGCTCAAGCGATCCTCCCGCTTTGGCCTCCCAGAGTGCTAGGATTATAGGCGTGAGCCACCATGCCTGGCCAATACATCATTTTTTTTTTGGAAAATAAAATAGGAAAAAAATACTTGCAACATATTGAAAACTTTAACTTAATGTTAGATATTAATACATTTTTTAATGCACAGATAGGCACTATTCAAAAGGTATAGTTATATAAACTTTACATAGAATTCTCAATGTAGAACAATCGTAAATGTGATTTTTTAAAAATTTAGTACACATGATTAGCCTAGAGTGTTTTTATTCAGTTACATTTTTTTGGGTGCATGTGTCAAATGTTCCATTTGGTCCTTTCTAGGCAACTGGGACATCTTGAGATAATAATTTAAGTTGACTAAATAATTTATTTTCAAGGTAGGCTTGCAAAGCAAGTTAAAAAGGCAGAGAATTCAGGCCATTTGAACTATACATGCGTACCATCCAAAGAACGCCTTTGGGGACATAATTAAGCAGTCATGGTAAAACTGAAACAGACGTTTCTAAGCTTGGGATGCTTCAAATTTCAGTAAAAAAAAGATGTTTGTACTACTATAATGATAACTTATAAATGTTAAACACGTTCACTTAGTTTTTGATAAGACATAATTTACACTGTAGTGCGTGCACTCAGAAGTCAGCAAAGGTTATGAGTTAAGAACAGGGGTATTGGGAAGCTTCAGGTCAAACTGAGTAAAACTAGGCTGACGTTGGTCCGTGTGACCTTCGTATTGACTACGAGTGACCCTGTGGTTGAGCTCATGATGTGGTACCTGCTCAGCCACTTCAACTAAGTGTTGCTTTGAGATGTCACAGCCATGCCCTTTCTTTTGTGTTGTATTTCTATTCAGAGTGTAAACCGCACATTTTATCACTACTAGGTTTTGATTATAAAATCTGGTGGAATGCTGTCATGACGCAATAGTGTTGGGAAACCTCCTCATGGTGCAGGTGTTCACAGGGACATCAGTTTGGAGCTTTCAGGGGCAGAATGGTCAAACTGCGTCATTTCCAAGAGCAGCATATAGGAGTAGCCTCTCATCGCTCCTCATGCGTACAACGAAGAGGCTACTTTCATCTGTGATTGCAACACGCCTTCAGTCAGTGCACTTCCAGTTCCATGCAGTTTCACAGACTTGGTTTTTTAGACTTCAGTTTTCCAGTTTTGAAGAACTTCTTTAATTCCCGCAATTCCTGGGGCTGCAAACTCTGATCCACCCCTGGCGTCAATTTATAGCTCAGAGGAGACACAATGTAACCATTTTGGTAAAGACAGATTCTCTTGCAGAATTCAAAGGTGCTAAACATAACTCCAAAATATGGAACTATCTGTTAAAACATAAAATGAAAATTATATTAAACTCTTAAAAAGAGAATTTCAATGTGTCTGCAATCAACTTGGATCAGGATAAACTGAGACAATGGCTGTGCAAAATACAACATGGTAACTCTTTGGAATCAGAGAAGATAACAAAAGGAAAGCTGGCATGGTGTGTGTAGGGGTGCGGGTAGGAATGACAGGGTGACAGAAGAACATGCCCTGGGGAAGTGCTGGGTCTGGATTCACATGAATGTAGACAATTAGACACTGCTTATCAATACATGCTGGCCCTGACTGAAATCATTTACATGCCAGCTAGTAGTACAAGGTTAGTCCAGAATTCTTAACCCTTTTTTTGGTCTTAGAGTTCTTTGGGAATATGGCACATGCATGCACACACACACACACACACACACACACATTTTTGCATATAATTTTAAGATGGGGGTTAGGTTCCCCTTAGGGGTCCATGAACCACCACATTAGGAATCTCTACACTAAATGCTCAGCTCTTCTGGGATGGAGTATAAGATACCCCACCACTGCACAGGGTTCCCTCTCTTCAGGGCTGACAGCCAGCCTGCATTCACAGGCCTTGTGCTACTATCAGTGCAAGAGGAGGTTTTTCATGCAAACTGTGGCAGGGTTGGGGGGGACAAAGGAAGAGGGTAGAATTAAGAGAGGCAGAGAAGTAGAGACTGGCCACTCCTCTCACCTTCAGTAAGTTGGCTGTCAATCCATTCCAGAGCCCCAGCACTCCTTGGGTCTTCACTATCTGCCGGAAGCAGTCTGTGGCTCCCGAGAAATGGACATCTACTCCTCCATGGTGGGGAAGGATGGGGCTCTGAGCCTGGCAGGAAATAGAAGGTGGGATGGGGTGATTTAAGCGTCAGGAAATAAATGTCCCAGTCAAAGTAACCAGTGTCTCAAGTGTAAACTGTGTGTTTTATGTTCCTGGCCAAGATGATGCCAAAGAATGGCAGCCATAGGGTTCTTCTTGTTCCATGGTCTTAGAATGGATATTAACATGCCATAGAACCATGATACCCCGTTCACATTTTTGTGGTTTATTTTGCTTGGAAGGAAGCAGGCATTTGGGACAGACTCAATTTTGTATTTACATTCCCTCCCAACCTATGCTCTCCAGACATGATAAACATGGTAAACTTCCACTCTCATGGGGATATCCCCTTAGAGCTGGCTTTCAGAAATGGTGTTGAATTTAGATTAAGCTATGGACATGCTTCGGTTTGTTACTAGAAGTATCTAGCTGGGGCTATATGTTATTCTGTTGCAATGGAACCAAGATTTTCCATGTTGGGGAGCCAGTATAGTGCAACATTGAGAAGCGCATAATTTTGGAATTGAATAGGTTGGGTTCCAGTCTTGGCTTTATCACTTATTGGCCATGTGACCCTAGGCAGCTTACCCAACCTTCTTGAGCCTCAGTTTCCTTATTTAGAAAACAAGAATAGTCCCTGCTTCATGGGCCTGTTGTGAGAATGAAATGAGAAGATGCACATAAAGCACTTAGCAGTGCCAGGCGTACAGTAAGCACCAATGAATAGCTGGCATTGCTATTACCAGACCCCTCAATGCTCCTACCCTGTGCCTATTTCCCCTACTATAGCCAGGTGATCTGGCCTGCTAGTTCCTGGGGTAAACAGATTTTACAGGGCCTCAGCTTTTATTTCTTTGCACATATATCTTTTTTTCCCAGCCATGCCCTGCATCTTACACCTTTGAACTCCTCTTGGGCACCTTTCCCAGGAGACCTGCCTTTTCCCCTTAGCAAACCAATAAGCTCAACTCCCTCCCATCTCAAAAACAACTCCTTCTTCCCAGCCTAACTTTGCCCTTCAGATACTGCTCAATCTCTCATTCTCAAATTAACATAAGGTACAGTTACCTTGTTTTGGTGTAAAGTTCTAGGAGTTTGGACACATGTACGGGTTCGTGTGACCACAAGCACAGTCAGGATCTGGGACTGTTCCATCCCCACTCCCCAGAAATTCTCATGGGCTGCCCCCTTATAGACAAGGCCTGCCCCACCTATACCCCAGGCACCCCCTCATCTGTTCTCCACCCCTATATCTTTTGAGGATGTCATATAAATGGACGAAGGACCTTTCGAGACTGGCTGCTTTCACTCAGTGTAACACCTCTGAGGTTCATCCATGTTGTAGTGTTCAGCAACAGTTTGTTGCTTTTTATTGCTGAGGAGTATTCCATTTTGCGGATCTACCACAGTTTGTTTATCCATTTCTCTACCAAATGTCATCTTATTCCCTTTTCATTTGTGTTTCCTGAAACGGTTGTCTATTCTGGCTGATTCCACTTCCTAACCCCCGACTCAGGGCTCTGCACATTCACTGCAATCTGGCATCTGTCACCGTTTATCCACTTAACTAATTCTGGCCAGGTCTTTGTCTTTTCCCTGATTTCCTTTTCTCCAGAGCACACAACTGCCTTTTAATACTTGGTATAATTTACTTATCTATTTTCTGTATTTGTTAACTCCTCCCCTACAACTAGAATTTCAGCTGCATAGAAAGAGGGATTTTTTCGTCTGTTTAGTTCATTGCTGGATCCTCAGTAACCTTAGCACACAGTAGATACTCAATAAAAACCTGAATAAATGAAACAGATTCAATTACTGACTTCCTAATCACCAAATACAATGGATACTTTTGGGCTATTTTCTTATTAGATTTTGGGGGCAATATTTGGCACTGATAACTGCCAAATTTGTATACCTTTTCTAGGAAATTCTATGGCTTTAAACACCCAAATCTTTCCCGTCAGCCCTGACCTTCCTTTGATGTCCAAAATCCTGCGCTCAACTGCCTACTGGAAATCTCCTATAGGTACCCAAAACTTGACACATCTAGAATCCATTGTTGCCTTTCTCTTTGACCCTGTCAAATTTATTCTTTACTCAGTATTTCTTATCTCAGTAAAATAGCTCCATTGTTCAACCAGCTGCCCCAAGCCAGAAACCTGAGATTCCTTTATTTTGCTCAACCCATGGCCCAGTCCAAGCAATCGTCAAATCTTATCAATTGTATCTTTTTTTTTTTTTTTTTGAGACAGAGTCTCACTTTATTACCCAGGCTAGAGTGAGTGCTGTGGTGTCAGCCTAGCTCACAGCAACCTCAGACTCCTGGGCTCAAGCAATCCTGTGCCTCAGCCTCCCAAGTAGCTGGGACTACAGGCATGTGCCACCATGCCCGGCTAATTTTTTTTCTATATATATTAGTTGGCCAATTAATTTCTTTCTATTTATAGTAGAGATGGGGGTCTCGCTCTTGCTCAGGCTGGTCTCGAACTCCTGAGCTCAAATGATCCACCCACCTCGGCCTCCCAGAGAGCTAGGATTACAGGCGTGAGCCACCGCGCCCGGCCCAATTGTATCTTCTAAATAGAGTATTTCTCAGATTCAGCCCCCTCCTCCCCATCCCCACAGCCACTCCCTCAGTTCAGGGTATCATCATCTCATGCATGTGTTACTGCAACAGTCTCTTACTGGCCTTCTGCATCCACTCTTTTCCTTTCCAATTCATCCTTCACACTCCAGCCAGAATGCACTGCTAAGATTCCAGTTTAGACCACTGACTGTGTTGACTTTCTACTTCATTCAACAGGATGAAATCCAAGCACCCTAGAATGACATACAAGGCCCTTCATGACAACTTTTCCAGCATTAAAGGCATTATTCAAGGCCGGGCACGGTGGCTCACGCCTGTAATCCTAGCACTCTGGGAGGCCAAAGCGGGCGGATCACTCAAGGTCGGGAGTTCAAAACCAGCCTGAGCAAGAGCGAGACCCCATCTCTACTATAAATAGAAAGAAATTAATTGACCAACTAAAAATATATAGATAAAATTAGCCAGGCATGGTGGCACATGCCTGTAGTCCCAGCTACTCGGGAGGCTGAGGCAGGAGGATTGCTTGAGCCTAGGAGTTTGAGGTTGCTGCAAGCTAGGCTGAAGCCACGGCACTCTAGCAGGGGCAACAAGAGTGAGACTCTGTCTCCAAAAAAAAAAAAAAAAAGGCATTATTCACCTCAATCATACCGATTACCCTCCTTAGCTCTTTTATATATATATATATATATATATATATATATATATATATTTTATTTCAGCATATTATGGGGGTACAGATTTTAAGGTTTCAATAAATGCCCATTCCCCCCTCCCCCCACAAGTGTGAGTCTCCAGCATGACCATCCCCCAGATGGTGCACATCTCACTCATTATGTGTGTATATACCCGCCCCCTCTCCCCAGCTCTTTTTTTATAATCCCATTAGCATTAGCTCCCATTATCCCCTCTGAAGACTTTTCACATATTCAAAAAAATTTTCTTTTGAGTCAGAGTCTCACTCTCTTGCCTGGGCACCTGGCCACGTATTCAAATTTTTACTGAGTACCTACTATGTGCCAGACACTCAGAATAGAGCAGTGAACCAAACAAACAAAAGTCCCTACTCTCATGGAGCTGAAATTCTAGTTGTAAGGGAGGAGCAGACAAATAAAATAAATAAGCGAATTATACCAAATATGAAAAAAGGCAGTGAGTGCTCTGGAGAAAATAAAAGCAGGGAAAAGACAGAGGGAGTGTCTGGAGGATGCCGACATGTTTTTTAGGGTAGTTAGAGAAGACCTCACGAAGAAGATGACCTGTGAGTAAAGATGTGAGGGAAGTGAGGAGGGCACGTCTGGGATGTTAGAGAGGCAACAAGGAGGCCAATGTGCTGGGAGTGGGATGAAAACAGAGAATAATAGGAGATGACTTCAGAAAGATAAATGGTGACTAAGATCACACAAGGCTGGGAAGCTGCATTAAGCATTTTGGCTTTTACTAAGTGACAGAAGGAACTGCTTGGGAGTTCTGAATAGAAGAGTGGCATAATCTATACTTCAACATGTTCACTTTGGCTGCTGTATTGAGAGAGACTCAAGGGTGGAGGTAATGGTAGAAAGACAGAGACTGGTTAGATTACTACAATAATTTAGGTAAGAGATGATGGTAGCTTGGACTGGGTGCTGCTGGTGGGGTGGGAGGTAGTGGTCAGATTCTGGATATATTGTGAAGGTAGAGCCAACAGCATTGGCTATGGACTGGATGAGGGCATGAGAGGAAAAGTCAAGGATGATTCCAAAGTTTCTGTGCTGAGCGACTGGGTAGATGGAATTGGCATTAACCGAGATGGGGAAAACTGTGGGAGAAGCAGGTTGGCTTTTTATTTGTTTTCTGAGGGTGGGTGGAGACATCAGTTCAACTGTGCAAGGCTTGCTAGACATTCAAATGGAGATGGGAAGTTGGCTATAAAAGTCTGGAGTTCAGGGGAGAGATCAGGGCTAGGGATATAATTTGGTCATCAGCACACAGATGGTATTTTAAAGTCAGGAGACTGGGTGAGGTCACTTAGGGCTTGAGCCTGGGGATACTCCAATATTGAGAGTTCAGAGGAGAGGAGGCCCAGCAAAGAAAACTGAGGAGGAGCAGTTAGACTAAACAGGAGAAAAACAAGGAAAGTATGGTGTCCAGGAAGCCAAGTGAAGGCAGCATGTCAAGGAAGACAGAGTGGTGAGCTGCTGATGGCCAAGTAAGATGGGGACTAAGAACTGACCATTGGGTTTAGAGACATGAAGGTCACTGGTTACCATAAGAAGTTTCTATTGAGTAGTGAGGGCAAAAGTCTGACTGGACTGGATTTAAGAGAGAATGGGAAAAGAAAGACGGGAGACATTGAATACAGACAACTCCTTCAAAGAGGCCTCTTTCACAATTGTATTGTAATCATGTCTGATTTACATGCCTCTTTGTCCCAGCGGGCCCAGCACTCTGTGAGAACTGGGTCTTGTTAATTTCTATGTCTCTAGTGCCTTAACCAGCTGCCACATGTCCGGTCCTCAATGAACGGTTTGCTGAATGAATGCATAAAATGGCCAGTATAGGAGTGGGTTGGAATGTTTAAAGCATTTTGACATAATCTTATGTACAAATTATTAAAATGGTGCATCAAGACCCACACAATATAGGCTGGGCACGGTGGCTCACGCCTGTAATCCTAGCACTCTGGGAGGCCGAGAGGCAGGCGGATCATTTGAGCTCAGAAATTTGAGACCAGCCTGAGCAAGAGCGAGATCCCATCTTTACCAAAAATAGAAAAAATTAGCTGGGTATGGTGGTGCATGCCTGTAGTCCCAGCTACTCAGGAGGCTGAGGCAAAAGGTTGGATTGAGCCCAGGAGTTTGAGGTTGCTGTGTGCTAGGCTGACGCCACAACACTCTAGCTGGGGCAACAGAGTGAGACTCTGTCTCAAAAAAAAAAAAAAAAAGACCTACACAATGTAATGTAGAATCTTTTTAGGAGACAAATATCAAAACTCATATTATGGCTGAGCACGGTGGCTCACGCCTATAATCCTAGCACTCTGGGAGGCCAAGGCAGGCGGATTGCTCGAGGTCAGGAGTTCGAAACCAGCCTGAGCAAGAGCCAGACCTCGTCTCTACTATAAACACAAAGAAATTAACTGGCCAACTATGTAGAAATTTTTCTATATGTAGAAAAAATTAACCTGGCACGGTGGCGCATGCCTGTAGTCCCAGCTACTCAGGAGGCTGAGGCAGCAGGACTGCTTGAGCCCAGGAGTTTGAGGTTGCTGTGAGCTAGGCTGACGCCACGGCACTCGCTCTAGCCTGGGCAACAAAGTGAGACTCTGTCTCAAAAAAAAAAACAAAAAACAAAACTCATATTATTTCATTTCTCTCTTCACAACGTATTGTAGATAGTTCTATCTTACTAAGATGCAGTGGCATAATATAAAATATCACATATGTAGTTGTCAATGGAAAAGAAGCAAAACACTGTAAAATAATTTAAAGAGGTTTATTCTGAGCCAAGTTTGATGACCATGGCCTGGAGCCAAGGCCAAGAAGCCTTGAGCAAGTAGACTCACTGTGGCTGGGATACAGTTTGGTTTTATACATTTCAGGGAGACAGGGGTTACAGGTAAAGTTATAAATCAGTAAGTGGAAGGCATACATTGGTTTGGCCTGAAAAGGTGGGATATCTTGAAGAGGGGAGGGCGTGCTTATAGGTTATAGGCTTGGAAGGTTTTAAGTTCAGATCAGGAAGTCTGTTAGTCAGAAACAAGGTACCAGCCATATTTTTGTTGTGTAAACTGAGGACCTGCAGGATTGTCTTGCATATCCTTAGGCCTGTTAATGAGTTACAAAGGATGTTTCCAAGAAGGAAGGGGGGCATGATGAGGCATGTCTGATCTCCCTCCTCCTGGTAGGCAATTTAGTTTTAGGGTATCCCCTTGGCCAAGAGGGCATCCATTTAGACAGCCACTGGAGGAGAGCACTAAGATTTTATTTCAGTTCATATAGTCCATAATAATATTACTACGCCACTAATAATAATAAATAGCTGTTGACATTTATTGATTGCTTCTATGCCTGTTACAATTGAGGAAACTGAGGTTCGGGGACAGGTTAACTGATCTGACCAAGGTCATACAGCTAGAAATTAACACAGTTTATTCAGTTTTATATTACAGTTTATATTTTTATGTCCCTTTCCCCTGGGAGACTATGAGATCTCTGATGGCAGGGACCATGTCTTACTCAGCTTTTCTCTCCTCTGCCCTTCCATAAAAATCTATAGAAGATGTGAATGAATTACGATCAGGGAAGCAGTACAAAAACTCAATTTTAGTGATTCAAATCAGGCCTTCTGAACTCTTGCTCTTTGCTGTCTATGACCATGAAACCTGGCTCTTTCTTGCTCTCCTTCTGATTCCTAGATCTTAAAGGCCTTCATTATTCTAGGTCCTGATAACCCAGAATCCCCAAACCACAGACTCAAATCAGAAAAGGACCTTAAGATCTTTCAGTCCGATTATTCGTTTTACAGATGAAAACCCAAGACCTTGAGAGGAAGAAGAGTGACTTCACTAAAGCTCCCAGGTAGTGAAGCCAGATCCTCCCCCTACTGGTGCACTGCAATCTGCACTCTAGGATCCTACCTCCTGGTGACTCTCTGACCTTGGCCTCTAGGTTCTAAGGCTTAAAACCACAACTTGTGCTGCACCTGACAGCTACTAAACTCACCCCACTAACTGTTGCTGCATAGCCCTGGCAATGACAGTAATCATCTTGTCCAAGTTAGACTTGAGCTTCTCTTGTGACCACCCTCCCCCTAAGGACATTCAATAGACCATACGGTTAAATGTCACTAATTCCAACGAGAGGGTATGTGTATGGGGGAGTCGGTCTAAGTTAGCGCAATTTCAATTATGAAATTTTGGAAAGAAATTTCATTTTATTACATATGACTGAAACTAGATGAATGGAGGACAACCTAGTAGAGACAGTTTTCAGGCTCTACTTCCATGCATAGTTGAGTGGTTTGTAGGAGCCTACATGGAGCACAAATGTTCTGCATGTGGGCTTTAGCATCACACAGACCTGGATTGGAACTTTTGTCTCTTCTACTCACTAGCTATTTGATCTTAAGTTCCTTAATTTATCTGAGCTTCAATTTCCTCATTTCAAAAATGAGGATGATAATACCTACCTCTTAGAGTTGCTGTGAAAATTAAATGAGATAATTAAGAGTGCCAGGAGCATAAGTGTTTAATAATGTTAGCCATTATTAGCAGTAAATAGGTATTTCAGTAGGCTTTAAAAGCAACTTTTTTTTTAGTAAAGAGTTTAAATATCTCTATGATCATGCTGTTTATATGATTACTTTGCTTACTAAGCCATGGGTTATTAGAATTTTAGGCTACTGGCATGCAAATTAATGAGGTTTCATAATTCTTTATTTTATATTAATGATTGTTATATCTGTCCCCATTAATCCAGATCGAAGGATCAATTTTCTTTTCTTTTTCTTTCTTTCTTTTTTTTTTTTTTTTGGAGACAGGGTCTCCCTCTGTTGTCTGGGCTACAGTATAGTGGCATCAACACAGCTCACTGCAACCTCAAACTTCTAGGCTCAAGCGATCCTCCTGCCTCTGCCTCCTCAGTTGCTGGGACTACAGGTGTGCTCCATGACACCTGGCTAATTTTTCCATTTTTTTGCTCTTGCTCAGGTTAGTCTCAAACTCCTGGCCTCATTCAATTTTCCTGCCTCAGCCTCCCAGAGTGCTAGGATTACAGGCATGAGCTAAAGGATCAATTTTCTATGCTTTAAATATAGGATTCTCCATCAAGGTGAAGGGTGAAACTTTTGGGTTAGGCCTTCTCTTTGAGGTGCAGTAACAAGCAAACACAGACCAGAGTATGAGAAACAGCATGAAATGGACAAGCTGAGTCTCCCAGCCTGGAGTTACAGCAGCCAAAATGGTTAAGGGTAGGTGAATGTCTTAATTTAAAGTGTTTCCCTTAGCACTGTTCAGACCTAGCCTCCTTTGTTTCTTACCTCTTCCGTAAAGAACTGTTGCCAAAGAGCTATTAAGCCTGCTTTTCTCTTAGAAAAAAATCTGCCTAATCACAAGACTTTAAGTTCTTCCTGCTATCATAAGACTCAAATGTTGAAAAGAAGAAATTATGTCCATGCAGGAAAGTAACCTTCTTATTCTGCTATGAAATAATATTATTTGATTTATCTTCTGCCAGTTTCTGGTAAGAACTCTAAAATCCCTGAGTCATGAGTCAAGGTAATCATTCTGCAACCTGGTACGGCCAACCATAACTAAAACAAAAAGAAACTAAGTTACAAGAGTTATTATACAGGTCAATTAATTAATGTAATCAACTTGTGACAGATCAAGGGCCATCTGTATTTAGTTAGGACTGTAACAATCTAACAATTTCTTTACTTCACTCCACCTCCACCGCCAGGTCCCCATTGCCCAGGAGGATTGTCGCAGCAGCTTCCTTAGTGGTCTCCTTGCCTGCTCCCTCTAGTCCATTCTCTACAGTGATTTTAAAAAATCAGATCCTTTTACTCACCTACTTAAAATATTTTAATGACTTAACAACACACTGAGAATAAAATATAAATTTCTTACTGGAGCCTATAAGCTGTGGTGGTAAAATGATACTAAATGTTTGACACCTGCTTCTCTGGGGGAATATTTAAAAAGCTCTAAGTTATAGCATTTACCAATTCCAACAGTTTAAATAATCCCATCATGGCTGATTTCAAGCTACCAAATGTGAGGTCACTTGGCACCCAAATTTCCTGGAATTTAACAGTCAGTTCCCCCAAGCCAATAGCAACAGGCTCTAGCACACTACTTGTAGGCTACAAGGCCCCACGTGATCTGCCTTGCCCACTCTTCCAACTTTGTCTTGGGTCATTCTTTTGCTCATGTGCTACACTTCAACTGCACTGGCCTTCTTTCTGCTCTCCTCTGCCTGATGATTTCCAGATTCCTATCTCCAGCCTCTATCTCTCTTCTGAGCCACAGGACCATGTAACTAACTCAGAAGTCTAACAAACGTCTCAAACTTTATATGTCCCAATCAGAACTCTTGATTATACTCCACTCCAATCCTGACTGTCCTCTAGTTTTTCCTCATGTCAGCAAATGCTACTGCCATCGACCTACTGCTTGGTCCAAAAACTTGAGTCCCTGGCCAGGCGTGGTGGCTCACACCTGTAATAATAGCTTTCTGGGAGGCCGAGGTGGGTGGATTGCTCAAGGTCAGGAGTTCAAAACCAGCCTGAGCAAGAGTGAGACCCCATCTCTACTATAAAGAGAAAGAAATTAATTGGCTAACTACTATATATAGGCATAAAATGTAAATTAATCAAATCAGGGTAATTGGGGCATCTATCACCTCAGGCATTTATCATTTATTTCGGTTAGGAATATTCTAATTCCACTCTTTTTTTTTTTTTTTTTTTTTTGAGACAGAGTCTCACTTTGTTGCCCAGGCTAGAGTGAGTGCCGTGGCATCAGCCTAGCTCACAGCAACCTCAAACTCCTGGGCTCAAGCGATCCTACTGCCTCAGCCTCCCCAGTAGCTGGGACTATAGGCAGATAATTTTTTCTATATATATTAGTTGGCCAATTTATTTCTTTCTATTTATAGTAGAGACGGGGTCTTGCCCTTGCTCAGGCTGGTTTCAAACTCCTGACCTCGAGCAATCCACTGGCCTCGGCCTCCCACAGTGCTAGGATTACAGGCGTGAGCCACTGAGCCTGGCCCAATTCCACTCTTTTAGTTATTTTAAAGTATACCCTGGCCAGGCGCGGTTGCTCATACCTATAATCCTAGCACTCTGGGAGGCTGAGGCGGGCAGATCTCTCAAGGTCAGGAGTTCGAAACCAGCCTGAGCAAGGGCAAGACCCCATCTCTACTAAAAATAGAAAGAAATTAATTGGCCAACTAAAAACATATATAGAAAAAATTATCCAGGCATGGTGGCGCATGCCTATAGTCCCAGCTATTCGGGAGGCTGAGGCAGGAGGATCACTTGAGCCCAGGAGTTGGAGGTTGCTGTGAGCAAGGCTGATGCCACAGCACTCTAGCCCAGGCAACAGAGTGAGACTCTGTCTCAAAACAAAAATAAAAACAAAATAAAAGTAGAGAGGACAGTAAAATGAACACAAAGCTCCATCACCCAGCTTCAACTATGAGCAATACATGGCCAATATTTTTTCATCTCTGTCCTCACAAGACATCATTTCAATTCATCTGACTTACAGATTATTATTAATAATTATTATAATTGTTTCTCTATACTATGTCTCCTTAAAAAATATATATAACACCATTATCATACCTAAAATTTATAATTCCTTAATATCATATATCTAGTCAGTATTCACATTTTCTTGATTATGTTATAACTGTTTCCCAGCATCTTTGTTTGAATTGGGCTCTCTCCCTATCTTGTGCTCCCTTAGCTTTTTGTTTAGGCCTCTGCTGTGACATACTCTACCTTGTGAGTTAAGCAGGTACAAGTCTTCATGCTCCCTCCCTGCCAGCAAGGTCATGGGAGCAGACACGGGGCCTTCCTCGTCACCCTAGCTTTTCAGGGTCTACTTCCTTTCATTGCATATAGCATGCATTCATTGAATGTCAAATCACTTTCCTCTCAATGGCAGTGTTACTGGTAGCTTTTTCCAATATAGCTGTTTTGCCTGTGAGCAGCCTCACATAAGCCACAAGGATGGCCATGAAATAAAGAAATGGCCCTCTCCGGGAGGCTGAGGCGGGCGGATTGTTTGAGCTCAGGAGTTCGAAACCAGCCTGAGCAAGAGCGAGACCCCCGTCTCTACCATAAATATAAAGAAATTAATTGGCCAACTAAAAATATATAGAAAAAATTAGCCGGGCATGGTGGCACATGCCTGTAGTCCCAGCTACTTGGGAGGCTGAGGCAGCAGGATCGCTTGCTTGAGCCCAGGAGTTTGAGGTTGCTGTGAGCTAGGCTGACGCCACGGCACTCACTCTAGCCTGGGCAACACAGTGAGACTCTGTCTCAAAAAAAAAAAAAAAGAAAAGAAAAAAGAAATGGCCAATGCTGACTGAGTGCTAGGTGTCAGGCATCGCACTGAGTGCTTTCTATGTACCATCTCATTTAATCCTCACAAAAGCCTCATGAAAGAGGTAGTATTATCTTATTAGCCCAGTTTTATAGATGACAAAATAGAGTCTGTGAAAAGATAAACACCCATCTCCAAAGTCGTAGACTATGAGAGAAAGCACCAACTTGAATCCAGGTCTGTTGGACTCAGAGCCAACGTCCACCCCACTAGGCTACATGGCCTCCCGATATTCAGGACTGAAAATACTAGCTTAGCATTTTACAAACTTGTTACTAAACATTATTGATGGATGTGGCTGCCACAGCATGTACACTGAATGGCTTCTTTATGCAAAGACTAGAGCTTGTGGTATGGCATGTAAGTGCCTCTATAAGTATCATATTAACCGGGTATCCAGAACACAAAGGCAAGCACAGATTGCTGGCTTCTCCCAAAGGACAAAGGAAGATGAAGGCTAGATCCCAGTCTTCTCGCTCCTTGGCTATATATTATACTAACCAAGGAAGCTTTTAAAAACCATCAATGATTGGGATCCAACCACAGAGATTGCAATTTAACTGACCTAGGTGAGGCCTGGACATCAGCATTTTTTATAAGCTCCCTGGGTGATCATGACCGGCAGCCAGGGTTGAGAACCACTGCTGTGGGCCTTCCATGGCGGCAGCTCCGGGCTCAGACCTAAGTCCATCAGCCTGTTGCTGACACTCAGAGTGCCTGGGAAACAAAGCATGTAGACCCTGAAGCCACACTGATTGGACCGAGTCCCCACTTTGCCAATAACTAGCTCTGTGACATTCAGTAAGTGCCTTCACTTTTTACAGCCTCAATTTCCACATCTGTAAAATGGGGTAATAGTAACACCTACCTTATACGATTGTTGTCAATATTAAATGAGTTTTACAGGTAAAGTGCTTAAAACTATGTTTGACATATAGCAAGCACTAAATAAGTAACCACTTTATTTTTTTATTTATCTATTTATTTATTTATTGAGACAGAGTCTCACTCTGTTACCCTGGGCTAGAGTTCTTTCTATTTTTAGTAGAGATGGGGTCTCGCTCTTGCTCAGGCTGGTCTCGAACTGCTGAGCTCAAATGATCCACCCACCTTGGCCTCCCAGAGTGCTAGGATTACAGGCATGAGCCCGTGGCGTCAGCCTAGCTCACAGCAACCTCAAACTCTTGGGCTCAAGCGATCCTCCTGCCTCAGCCTCCTGAGTAGCTGGGACTACAGGTGCACACCACCATGCCAGGCTGATTCACAATTATTAATGTTATTGTTATTATTATCTCAACTTATAGAAGAGACAAGTATGCTGAAGACCAGACCAACCCACTACACTGGAATACTACACAGCCATTTGCCCAAAGTCTATCTTATTAGTAAAGAGAAATGAAATATGCCAGAGTAGTCACAAACATCTGAACTTAAATCCTCCTTCTACATAAACCCAGGCACCTATTCCTTAGCTGTCTAGTCAAGGCCCACAGCTCCCAGGATGAGCACACCGGATTCTGTAGCCTGGCATCTGAAAAAATCGCGAGAGCCAGGCCTGGCTCTGTTATCATCTATATTACTTCTGCCAAGTGGTTTAGCTCCTTGAATTTGACTTTCCTCACATGTCAAGTGAGGAGACTGAAACTAAATGACCCTGAAGCCCCTTTCCAGATCCAATAATCCAAGCTGCTGGCCCAACTCCGTGCTCCTTCCTGCCTCCAGGAGGTCAACCCTGCCATTTCCTCTGCCTTGCTAAGTCTGTCTCATTGAGCAGAATAAACATCACTGCCCCAGGGAAGTCTCCTCAGGTCTCCCCCACTAAGTGAGGAGCCTGTTGGATACTTTTGATCACACTGTACTTTTCCTTCATGGCACTTAACACACTTTGTAACGATTTGATGTGTAATTATTTCTTTCACATGTACGCCCGCTCACAACCACTCCATCTCCCAGACATAACCACTAGGAGGGCAGCAACCACATTTGCTGTGTTTATGGTTTTATCCCCAGAGCTCACCGATATGCCCGGCACACAGTATCACTGCTTAATACACACTGAAGGAAAGAAAGAGCAAATTTCCGGTTGATAAAAATAAAGAACAAATACTTGAAAGCAAAGCACTTGATTGTTTCCCTGATAAATTCCACAGAGGCCTTCCAGTGGATGCAACAATTTGGTTATTCATTCTTTCCATGAGTACTAAAATAATTAAACAATATTTATAAAGATGTAAAACACATATACCCTTTGACTGAAGCAAAAATTCTAGGAATTTATTCTCCAGATATATTTGCATATTTATGAAAAATATGTTACAAGGCTATTTGTTACCACATTATTACTAATAGCAAAAGATTGGAAATCATCTAAATGCTCACCAATAAGGGACAAGTTAGAGAAATAGCATATCATACTATAGAATACTGTCTCACAATTTAAAAATATGTGGCAGCTCTAACTGGACTAATATGGGATCATCTCCAAGATACATTTTTGTTTGTTTGTTTTGAGACAGAGTCTTGCTGTATTGCCCAGGTTAGAGTGAGTGCCATGGCGTCAGCCTAGCTCACAGCAACCTCAAACTCCTGGGCTCAAGCGATCCTCCTGCCTCAGCCTCCCAAGTAGCTGGGACTACAGGCATGTGCCACCATGCTCGGCTAATTTTTTTTCTTTATATATTAGTTGGCTAATTAATTTCTTTCTATTTATAGTAGAGACGGGGTCTCGCTCTTGCTCAGGCTGGTTTTGAACTCCTGACCTCGAGCAATCCGCCTGCCTCGGCCTCCCAGAGTGCTAGGATTACAGGCATGAGCCATCCAAGATACATTTTTAGGTGAAAAAAAACCAGGGTGCAGAAGAATATATGTACTATACTGCTGATTACCTAAAAACAGATGGATCTTTGCACAGACCATCTTTGGAAAGATAGAGGTAAGAAACTGCTAACAACAGTGTTGCCTCAGGGGCGGACTGGGTGGCTAACGGACAATGGTTGTGGAGACATACTTTTCAGTGTATACTTGTACCTTTTGGATTTTGCACAGTGTGCATGTGTTACCTACTCTAAAGACAGAATACTTCATTTAAAACGAGCATTAATAAGGAGAGACCAAAGAAAGAAAAGGAAAAAAATTAGTAGAGAAAAGAAAAGAGCCTTTCAGCTGGAGCACATAGGAGCTCAGAACCTTTCTCTCTCTCTCTCTTTTTTTTTTTTTTTTTTTTTTTTTTTTGAGACAGAGTCTCATTCTGTTGCCTGGGCTAGAGTGAGTGTCGTGGCATCAGCCTAGCTCACAGCAACCTCAAACTCCTGGGCTCAAGCGATCCTTCTGCCTCAACCTCCAGAGTAGCTGGGACTATAGGTGTGCACCACCATGCCCGGCGAATTTTTTCTATATATTTTTAAGTTGACCAATTAATTTCTTTCTATTTTTAGTAGAGATGGGGTCTCTCTCTTGCTCAGGCTGGTCTCGAACTCCTGAGCTCAAATGATCCACCCACCTCGGCCTCCCAGAGAGCTAGGATTACAGGCGTGAGCCACCGCGCCCGGCTGGAACCTTTCTCTGGTTATTTGCAAACAGCTTGTATCTTCTGTGGATGTGGAGGACACAACCTGAAGACCAAGCTGTCCAATTCCCAAACCATCTGAGGACATACATGCATGGACAGTAGCTGTGGTAGAAGACTTTTGTCTTTTGGCAAATCCCCAATAATCAAACAAAATAAGCCAATCGTAGTGGAGTAAAAGGACCTTTATGGCCTGTGAACCACATGACCCATGTTTCTCTTGGCATTGCCAGTACAGCTGGGAAGCACCCGGCCTCTGCAGCAGGGATGTTCGCACAAGGGGGTGTAGGCAGCTGCCTCTCGGCATGGCACTTGATCCCCTCCAGAGTGAATACCTCCCATCTCAGCAGCAGGCCAGAGGAATGACTAGCTGCTCAGAGAGCCTACCATCTCGTGGTGGGGGAAGCGAGCAAACAACAGCAGGTTAGTATTCAGCTGGCCAGAGAGAAGAGAAACAGTTTCCGTGTGAACTATTGGGGGGTGGGGGTGGGGAAACCAAAAGTGCAGCTGGGCCCAACTGGAGAAAGCAATTGACATGCAAGTGAGCAGAGCATGCTGAGGCCACAGGAGCAGCACGCAGGCCAGTGGCGGCCAACTTTTAGTCACCTTGACTGGGAGTGAAATTGGGTAGGAAGGGTGAGGGAAAAGATTTGGAAGATGACAGTTTCCAGAAGGCTGGGACAGATGTGTGGGGTACTTGCACATGGCAGCTTCTCAGGAAATGCCTGTTAAACTAACCAAACCAAAGAATAATTAACTCTCCCTCCTGCCCCTGCTCATTGTTAGCCATAGAGATCGAGGGTCTTATTGGCTCATAGACTTCAGTATGCACTTAAAAAAAAAAAAAAAAGAAAGAAAAGAAAAGAGGGTCTATGGAGGTTCTGTGACCTCGACTTACTGGTGTGTTTACGGCAATCATAGGAAACATAGAAACACACCAGGACTGGCTTTTATAGTTCTGATCAGGCCTTCCATGCCATGCATACATTCTGAAGAGATGCTTGAAGGACAGTAAACATAGCACCTTGGACGTTATCAAGAGTATTTATTATGCGCCGGCTCTGCATTTGCATGAACCAAATTCAGTCTTCTCTGCAGGTGTATGAGGTAGGCACTATTCTTATCCCCATGTTTTTCAGAAGAGGAAAATGAGGCTCAGAGGGGTTATGTGGTTTACTCAAGATCACTTGGGAGTCAGGGTTGAAGCTGGGATCCAAAGGCCACACATTGTTATCCATCTAGCCAGTCTGCCCTTTATAGCCTTAAGGCGAACACAGCCATCAAAAACAAACAAGTGACAGCTATGTGGAAAAAAGGAAGTGAAAATTGGTGCTTGGCCTCCAAAGCTGTGTGGAAGCCAGGAGAGGGGTCAGCAACCTCGTGTCTTTATACCCTCCTGACAGCAGGCGCTGCCTATGAACGCTCACATCTGGCTGCGGGTCTTTCCTAGTTGACAGCAGGCCTTTTCTGGGATCTTCCTTTCCCTCTTTCCTACCTCTCTCTTCACTCTCACTCTGAGCGGGGAGGGAGAGCGGGAAGCTCCTGTCTTAGCTGCTGTTACTGTTTAGCTGGAGCTCAGAGAAGCCTGCTTAGCGCAGGGAGCCCATTTGGATTCCCAGACCTTTATCTCTTCAAAGGAATACGCCAGCTCAGGTCAGAAGGAAAGGGCAGAGTGATTTTAGGTTCAGTGGAATTAGGAAGGCTCCTCCCTACTCCCTCCTTGCCTGCCCTCTAGGGACAGTCTTGTTGCCATGATCAACAACTGCCATCCCTAAAGTATCTAGGGCACTCTTTACCTTTGGAGAAAACAAAGGGGAGAACGTTCCTTTCCCTTTGCTTTAATAATAATGCTCAAACAAGGCCACCTTGCCTAAGGGATGTCCAGACATCTACCTGGATTTGAAGAGCATCCTTTTTTCCTGACTGCCAAGGCAATGCTACTCACTTAGACAGAAGGAGCCAGACCTAAAAGTAAGATGACAGCGGGGAGTTGAAAATGCAACTAACTAAAGGTAAGGTTCCTATCCTTTCCTACTTCCCTGAGAGCTCAGAACCCAGCGGTATTTATACTTTCATACAGGTAATTTGGCTCTGTTAGAAAAACAGAGCTCTATTCCTACTGAGGACAGACACTCTGCCAACCAAGAAATGTTGAAGTAGGTAGGCAGAAAACCCGAAACTCTGTTAACATCTCCTAGCAGGGGTGATGATAACAATTTACTCTCCCCTTCAGGGGTTTTGCTCCTGCTCCCCAAGGGGCTGAGAGAGCCAGTGGGGCTTTCCTCCCAGTCCCTCTGAGCAGCTTGGGGTCAGCTCATGGCTGGCCAAAGGTCCATGGCTGCTGAATGGTCTATGCCTGTGGCTTGATGCTCTATTACAATCTGAGTCAGAGCCACAAATACAGCCTTCTGTTGCCAGGCTGCCGGGGACTAAAGCGAGCCCCTGGCCAGCCTAGCTTTCCAAAGATGTTTTTTTCTCTCTAACTCGAGTTAACCATTCCCTTGCCAAAGCCAGGCTTATTATAGTCTGAATGTTTGTGCCTTCCCCAAATTCATCAGTTGAAATCCTGAGCCGCAAGGTGATGGTTTTAGGGGGCAGGGCCTTTGGAAGGTGATTAGGTCATGAGGGCAGAGCCCTCAAGAATAGGATTAGATTTCTTACAAAAGAGAACCCAGAGACCTAGCTCACCCTTCCCATCCTGCGAGGTTACAGTGAGAAGGAACCATCTATGACCAGGAAGTGGGCCCTCACCAGATACCAAATCTGCATTGATCTTGGACTTCCCAGACTCCAGCACTGTGGGAAAGAAATTTCTGTGGTTTATGAGCCATCTAATTTATGGTATTTTGTTCTAGCTGCCTGAACAGATTAAGACAAGCCTCTAGAAATGAGCCCCTGAACTCTTGGTGGATAAAGGAAGGGCCCGAGCAAGGAAAGACCTAGGTTCACATCCCAGCCCCACCACTTACTAGCCATGTGACTACTGGGCAAGTGACTTACCCTCTTTGCCTTGTTTACTTATCTATAAAATTGGAATAATAATAGTACTTATTTCATAGGGTCAATAAAGAAGATTAAATGGGATAAGAAACTGCCTTGTGCATATTAAATGGCCAATAAATGGTAGTTATTATTATTATAATTTTTTAATCCCAGGGAAGGCTTTTCTGTCATCACTTCCCTTGACATAGTTTGTCCTCATCCTTATCCCTGAGAAAAGCCTCCCCACCAAAGGAGAGATTTACACACATTCATTTAGATGTGGTCACATTTATGGAAAGCAACCAACTAACAAATACAGTTGACCTTTGAACAACACAGGTTTGAATTGTACGGGTCCACTTATATGTGGATGGTTTTCAATAAATGCAGTCAGCCCTCCATATGTGTGGGTTCCGTATCCACAACCAAACTTGGGATATGAAACTCACATATATGGAGATCTGACTTTTTGTATCCATAGGTTCTGCAGGGCTTACTGTGGACCTGAGCATGAGTAGATTTTGGTATCTGTGCAGGGGGCAGGGGTTATACTGGAACCAATCCCCCTGGAATACTGAGCAACAACTGCTTAACTTTGATGGTGCTTTGATTTGTCAAGCACTTCCAGGCACCACACAAAGAACTGGGAGGCTGGAATGAAGAGGGTGTGTAAATCAAAACGGTGTCAATGTTTTTTCTCTCCATCCTTTTAAGTATATTTGCCTGTCTTGAAATGTTCACAGCTATTTGCACTGAGATGCATCGAACCTGACTGCTAGGGTAGGAGGTGGGAGACAGTGCATTCTGAGAGCAAAGTGCATAGGCAGTTTTAGACAGAGGATAAGCAGAGGTTTTCCTAGGGCAGCAGGCTGGGGAGGGGAAGGCTTGGATGTTCTTATGTTCAGGTTGGGTAAGTACAACCACACGGATTTGGGTCTCACTCAGTGGTATCTAAGGTTCAATTCTGTATTCATGGACAGTGAGATCTCCTAAGCTGGCCCTGAACTTCGTTCATTTTTTTTTTTATTTTTTTATTTTTTATTTATTTTTATTTTTTATTTATTTTTATTTTTTTGAGACAGAGTCTTGCTTTGTTGCCCAGGCTAGAGTGAGTGCCGTGGCGTCAGCCTAGCTCACAGCAACCTCAAACTCCTGGGCTCAAGCAATCCTGCTGCCTCAGCCTCCCGAGTAGCTGGGACTACAGGCATGTGCCACCATGCTTGGCTGATTTTTTCTATGTATATTAGTTGGCCAATTAATTTCTTTCTATTTATAGTAGAGACGGGGGTCTCGCTCTCGCTCAGGCTGGTTTTGAACTCCTGACCTTGAGCGATCCACCCGCCTCGGCCTCCCAGAGTGCTAGGATTACAGGCGTGAGCCACCGCACCCGGCCTTCATTAATTTTTTAATGAGTATCAGGTGCCTGCTCCATGAGGCTGTATGTCATGGGGATATACAAATGTATAAGACATACTTCCTGCGGGGAGTTAGCTACGATCCCAGCAAAATCAGGTCCCTTGGCAGGGTCATCGCAAGAGATATAGAAATAATAGAGAATAGAGAGATAATAAAGACACACAGACACGAAAGTATAGTTTTAAAGATGGAGTCAAGTGGTGGTCCTCCAGCATTCCCATGAGCTGTGAAGCCTCAAGTGAAGGCCCACAACAGTATTTATTGGTATAGTGATTAGTTGCCTGTGGTAACAGATTTATATAATAACAGGTTATTCGTTTAGGTTTTAGGTCTCCCCAAAAGCTTCTAGAGATCCCTTAATTAACTCTATCTACGTGAGCAAACAGTTACAAAATCTTTCTAAGATAAACTTCTAAGTCCTAATATAAAATTATCACTTAGCAGAAAGGCTAAACAGAAATATAGAAGCTCTATATTTCTTTATCTAGTTTCTTGTTGATTGAGACAACCAGTCAGGAGTGAAGCAGGAGCTGTCCCTTAGGCCAACTGTCTCTAGCTGCAGGTGTCTGTCAGGCGGACATTCTTTGATCTGTTCTCAACCAGTGTGATCACACAGCGAGTCTTGTCCTACAGAGGTGCAAACAGCCTTCAGGTCTGAGACAGCAAATCACTACTGGCCAGTGAGATGCCCTCCTGAGATGCCCTCCTGAGCTGAGGCAGCTTTTGATCTGTGAACTAACACATTCACATATTCCTTCAGGGCAAATACCTGCAAAACTCCTGAAATCTTTTATGTCTATTTTATAGGCCAACAACTTGCCATATGCAAAGAGCTTGCAATCTGGGGGGGGGGCGCAAAAGGGACACAAAAGATTATAATATAAGGAAGTACATAGCATGGGCCACGAGAGAGGTATAGCAAGAGTGAGCTATGGACATTCAGAAGGGGGAGACTCCTTCTGTTTGGGGAGGTGAGAGAAGACTCCAGGGGGTGGCTTTGATAAGAAACAGACAGCAGGGCAATGGTGTTGAGATGGGAAAAGGTGGGATGTGGAGAAAAATGCTACCAAAAAGAGATTGGCCGGATTAGAGGGCACACAGTCTAAAAGCATCAATTAAAGGGGGTTATTCACCCACAAAGTTCTTAGAACAAAATAACTATACCCTTGGAGGTAGGGGTGGTGGGACAGTGAAAACACATCATCTGCAATTATTGACAGAGCATGTTGCTAGTTAACTCAGTTTCTCTTGCAACAGAATCCCCTCCAGTGTGGTCTGGAGCATTCCCATTGTGGTTCTACAAAGGCAAAACATCTGCCTCTATCCATCAAGATAGGATAACTGCTTTGGGGGTGGGAAAAGCCAACTCATTTATCAAACAAAAGCAACAGATCATGTGCTCCGCTAGAAGATCCAGCCATCACTGAGGCAAACCTCAGCTGAACTGTTAAGGAGATGCAGATAGATGTCCCAGGCAAGGGTAACTGCGTGAACAAAGGCCTGGACGCTGGAATGTGGAATACATTTAGTCTTCAGGGCTTTGGAAAGAGGGCTAAGAAGATCATCCTGATGAAATGGAAGGCTTAAATAGAGCAAAGGTCATTAAAAAGTGTGTTTTGTTTAGCCCGGCCAGTACTTAACAATTTTTTATTTTCGAACAGTGAAAATAAAAATTTTTTATTACATAAATTACATAAATTTTTTTTTACATAAGAATCTGATTTTAGGCTCTCTTGAAAACTGGGCCTACATTTCTAAATGACATCCACCCTTTGGAAAAGAGGAGCTTGCCACAGCCTCCACTGACTCACTTTATTCCTTTCTGCTATTCCTATTTAGATGCTAATCACATTTTGTGAACACAGGGAAGTTTTAAGCTCTCCAGAATGCTTTAGAAAGCCGTGATGGCTCAGAATGCATTTGAGAGCTTATTCTTTAGGGGGCAAGTGTATGCTATCTGGGCTTTCCTATGTCCTCTTTTTCCTGCAGGCATTTGATTTTGTAGCTCCTAATATAAAGGGCCTCTGTGCAACAAGGATGGTAAAATTGGTAAGGGAAACGTGCTGGGCCAAGGGGCTCAGCCTTTTATTCTCTAGGGGCAATCAAGGACGTAACACAGGCAGATCTGAAGAAAATTAGTCTGGCAGAAGCCCATGGGCTGGGCTGGAGGGGCATGAAATAGGCATTGATCCTGGAGACAAGTTACCTGGGCTCACATCCCAGCTCATTTACTGGATGGGTGAACTTACAGGCTACAGAACTTTTCAGTGACTCAGTTTTCACATCTGTAAAATACCCACCTCATAGGGATTAAGTGACATAATGAACACAAATCACTTTGCACAGTGCCTGGTACATATTAGTGTTCAATGTTTATGATCAGTTATAGAATTAATCCTGGAGGCCAATTAGAAGATTACTGTAATACCCTAGGTATGAGCTGATAAGGTCCTAGATTAGGGTAGGGGGGCAATGACAAAAAGCAAGAGCAGTATGGGAGCATTAGGAATGAAAAAGCAGGCTGGGTGCGATGGCTCATGCCTATAATCCTAGTCCTCTGGGAGGCCAAGGCAGGAGTATCTCTTAAGGTCAGGAGTTCTAGAGACCAGCCTGAGCAAGAGTGAGACTTTGTCTTTACTAAAAATAAAAAAAATTAGCTGGGCATGGTGGCACATGCCTGTAGTCCCAGCTACTTGGGAGGCTGAGGCAGGATTGCTTGAGCCCAGGAGTTGGAGGTTGCTGTGAGCTAGGCTGACGCCATGGCACTCTAGCCTGGATGACAGAGAGAAACTCTGTCTCAAAAAAAGAAAAAAAAAATGAAATGAAGAGAAGCAACTGGGCCTGACATTGACTGGATGAAGGGGAAGGGGGAAGAATCAAAGCTAAGTTCTATATTTCCAGCAGGGTTAACTGGGGCAGTGATGGTATCAAAATGGAAAACTCTGGAATGAAAGTGTTAGGGGAAGGAGAAGTCAGTTTGATGATATTAAGTTAGAGGTGACAGTGGGGGTGTGATAGCTAAATGGCAATGTCTGGAAGGCTGTGGGAAATGTGGGACCAGAGCTCAGGAGAGAAGTCAGGGCTGAAGATGTAGGTTTGAGCATGAGAAACCACAGGAGAGGATGAGTGCCCTGAGAGGAGATGAATGAAACGACTGTGTCCAATTCAGCAAAGGCGACCTGAGGTGTTAAGCATCTTGGTTAGACCTGACATCTCTATTTGAGCAGGCTGGGGCCTCTGTTTATTCACTGACCACGTGTATTCTGCTCAGTCAGCGGGGCCACTTGGATACCACCTTTGTCCCTCATCTTATGTGCTTTCAGTTCAAATGTTGACCTGGCCCGATCCTGCTTACCTTGTGAGCTGTGATGGGGTCAAAGTCCATTGGGGTATAAAGCAACAGGCTGATACTTGGTTTTATATTTGATGAAATGGAGACACCTAACATGGGCAATAGGGGATGGTGTCAGGCAGAATTGTGGGGGGACCAAGCTTGTGCCTCTGTCTAATCCTTTCAGAAGACCTACCAGGTTCCAAGGCTCCCATGTTCTCAGCTGCTCCCTGAATTTCAAGGGAAGTGTTCCCCAGCCTGTCTCCCTCTCTCTTCCACAGGAACCTGTCCAGAGAAAATAGTTCTATGGACTCCCTGGCCCTTATTAAGGGCCCAGAGACTAATAAGATCAATTAATGCCTGTCAACATTTTACCCTTCCTACTGGTTCTCTCGATATACTAAGTAATGCCAGTCTCTTCTGGCCCAGGCCCTGGGCCAGATGTGGGAGATACAAAGACAAAAAGGCCAGGTTATCTCTGAAAGAGCTGGAGCTAAAATGCACTGAAGTGTGAAGAAGGGATTTCAGGCAGGGTGGTCTTGGGGATCCATGAAAGCATACCAGGTGGGGGGGCACCTCATTCCATGTATGCACAGGGCTCACCCACCCCCCTTCCCACCGGAAACCATTCTATCAAAACATGCACATGCATAATTTATTTACCTCTCCATACTCTAGCATGCCAGCCAGGAGCCAAGGCAAGGAAAAAAAAAAAAAAGAAATAAGAGGAGTGTAAGCATGATGAAGGAAGGGCTCAGCTGGTTAAACAAGACTTCTGATTATTGTCATTAATGTTCCAAGAGTTCCAACCTGATGTGCCATTAAACAGGCAGTGTGTGTGTGTGTGTGTGTGTGTGTGTCTGGAGAAAAGCATATTAAGAGAACGAGACATTCAGACAAAGGAGCTAGTCAGTGTGGGGGTTGAGAAAAATTCCCTGTCCAGCTGGTTATCCAACAGACATCTGCCATCGATTTGCTTCGGGAGGGACAGTGCAACAGGGAAAGCCAATGGAATGCAAATGTTACCATTAAGTGTGCTCAGGTCAGAGCAGCCTGGTGGAGCTGCAAAGGTACCTTGTTATATATTCTTCTGGCAAACCCTGTCTGCTCTCGCAGAGGCAGACTGTTATTAAAGCTCTCTCTCCTTGGTGAATTTGGAATATGTGCTTTGCAGGAAAAACAACAAAAACAACTTTAGGATTAGCCTGTTGTTTCTAGATCCTTTATTCACCAAACTGAAGATGGATTTCAAGCAGGGATTATGAAGTTGTTAACTAGACAGATCACTGAGCTTCAGGCTCTAATACAGCCAGAAAGTGCTCAGGTGCTCTCTCCATTTACTGCAGCGACATCTAATGGCCAGAGAAGGCAATGCCACGTTTGTATTTAACACATTGACTGCCATATGAGTTGTATTTGACTCAGGCTAGTTATGAGCCCAGGGTCTCATGAAGCAAAACCCTGCAGTTCGTTTGTGAAAACCTTACTTGTTAATGTTCTTATTGTTACACTTAATATTGACAACTTAATTCTAAAAACGTGGATTGCGTTGCATATAATTCACACACAGAAAACAATAAAAAATAACAAATTAGAAAAGATCATTTTGTTTTAATAAAACATGATGGTCCCAGGGAAAATTTTTTTTTCTAGTGTGGCAATCAACGTGTTAAAAGCAGCTTGCAGTTCTGTCTTGGGGGTTAATTTTTTTTTTTTAATATATGGTAGACAAGGTATTAGAATGTTATTAACCCCTGCAAAAGACCGCTTTGACTGAAACTCTAAGAACTCACTTCCTATATCTTTGGATGACACTTATGATGTTATTCATAATTAGATGCTGATCCTATTTTGTGAAAACAGAACAATTACCTCGTCAGATTTTTTTTTACAACCATAATGACTTTGCATTTATTTCAAAGTTTCTTCTTGAAGCTCTATGTATGCATTATCTAGAAGGTTCCTACACAAGGAAAAAGATCATCAGAATCACCCCCAAATACTGAGTTCTAGTATATCTTACTTTGGTTTATATAGTTTATATAGTAGATTGTTATGGTGAGGATATATTTTATTCTAGTGCAGAATGCAGTGTTGGCTGGATTTTCCCAGAGGAAGGTCATTGTTCTAGCACACAGGAGGAGAAAGGAAAACTAAAGGTTTATAGACAAGACTGGAACCCCTCAGACCCATGTTTAGTATGATTGAACTTCATCTGAAAGCCTTTCACACTAGCCCTACCCACTAGGCCCCAGGCCCCAGTTTTGGACAGGCCTGCTACAGGAAGGAAGCTGAGCTCACCAAACCTTGAACTATGCACAAGGGACACTAAATTAAGGGGTGGCAGAAAGTGCTGGAGAGATGCCCCTGTCAGTGAGAGAAATTCTTAGTACCAGGATTTTAAAAAATGAATTAAAAGCTTGTAGTATATCATATGTCCTTCCTACTCCATCTCTCCCTAGCTTTTTCTTTTTTTTTTATAAAGAAGCTATCTTCTTTAGAAGGAGTATAATTATCCTATGAAGAAAGCAACTTGTCTAAGGGTTGAACCATAGGAAATTGCTGTTTGAAAATATCAAAAAGGGGCCGGGCACGGTGGCTCACGCCTGTAATCCTAGCACTCTGGGAGGCAGAGGCGGGCAGATTGCTCAAGGTCAGGAGTTCGAAACCAGCTTGAACAAAAGCGAGACCCCCGTCTCTACTATAAATAGAAAGAAATTAATTGGCCAACTAATATATATAGAAAAAATTAGCCGGGCATGGTGGCACATGCCTGTAGTCCCAGCTACTCGGGAGGCTGAGGCAGGAGGATTGCCTGAGCCCAGGAGTTTGAGGTTGCTGTGAGCTAGGCTGATGCCACGGCACTCACTCTAGCCTGGGCAACAAAGCGAGACTCTGTCTCAAAAAAAAAAAAAAAAAAGAAAAGAAAATATCAAAAAAGGTTGAACACTGCCAGTTGCCTGTGGTTCAACCTAAAGAAAGAAGACTGAAAGTAAAGAAGAGATATATTATGTCCCTAAATAAAAGATAGAATAGGATGGGCATGGTGGCTCACGGCTGTAATCCTAGCACTCTGGGAGGCTGAGGAGGGAAGATCGCTCAAGGTCAGGAGTTTGAGACCAGCCTAAGCAAGAGTGAGACCCCATCTCTACTAAAAATAGGAAGAAATTAGCCAGACAACTAAAAATATGTAGAAAAAATTAGCCAGGCATGGTGGTGCACAACTGTAGTCCCAGCTACTCAGGAGGCTGAGGCAGGAGGATCGCTTGAGCCCAGGAGTGTGAGATTACTGTGAGCTAGGCTGATGCCACGGCACTCTAGCCTGGGCAACAGAGTGAGACTCTGTCTTAAAAAAAAAAAAAAAAACCTGGGAAAAATATATATGCAATGTATGACAAAGGATTAATATATAATATATGTTGCTCAGGCTGGTTGTGAACTCCTGGGCTCAGGTGATCCTCCTGCCTCAGCCTCCCGAGTAGCTGGGACTACAGTCATGAGCTACCATGCCCATCCTCTCCATTTTAAATGCAGTTCCTTCCTCAGTGAGAGAGTCAGGGACTACTGGACCCATGTTAATATATATATTATATATAATATATATAATACACATTATATAATATATAACATATATTAATATATAAAAGAGTAATATATAAATAATATAAAGATTGCATTTCCAATCAATATAAAAAGCTGAATATTCTAGGAAAATAAGGAAAGGACATAAATTGAAAATTTATAAAGAAATACAAAGGGCCAACTGACATTTGAAAAATGTCTAATTTTGGCCGGGTGTGGTGGCTCACACCTGTAATCCTAGCTCTCTGGGAGGCCAAGGCGGGTGGATGTTTGAGCTCAGGAGTTCAAGACCAGCCCAAGCAAGAGCGAGACCCCGTTTCTACTATTAATAGAAAGAAATTAATTGGCCAACTAATATATATAGAAAAAATTAGCCAGGCATGGTGGCAGATGCCTGTAGTCTCAGCTACTCGGGAGGCTGAGGCAGGAGGATCACTTGAGCCTAGTAGTTTGAGGTTGCTGTGAGCTAAGCTGATGCCACGGCACTCACTCTAGCCTGGGCAACAAAGTGAGATTCTGTCTCAAAAAAGAAAAATGTCTAATTTTGTTTATAATCAATATTAATAAAGTACAAATCAAAGCAACATGATACCATTTTCCAGCTATCAGGTCCACAATGGTTTAAAAAGTGACAATAATTAATGTTGACGAGAGTTTAGAAGATGAACCACTCTCCCTGACTGCTGGTGCAAGTGTAAACTTAACAACCTTTCTGGAGTGCAAATTTCATGAAGAACCTTAGAATTATTCATTATCTTGTGACCTGTAAGTTGATTTCTAGAAATATAGTCTAAGGGTATCATCATAGATGTGAAAAAATACAAGTGTTTTCATTACAATGTTATTATACTTAAGAATAAGAAACAGCCTAAATACTCAAAAAAAAAAAAAACCCAAGAAATTGTTAGATATTTCTTGCAATTCCATATGGTGGAATATTATTTGCTAATTAACTACTTAATGGCCTGGAGCAATACTCTATATAATAAATGAAAAAAGCAAGAGATTAACTTTTATACACATGTGAAAACAATTTTGTAAAATGAAATAACCTTATATATATACATTTATATATATATATTTATTTATTTATTTATTTTTTTGAGACAGAGTCTTGCTTTGTTGCCCAGGCTAGAGTGAGTGCCGTGGCATCAGCCTAGCTCACAGCAACCTCAGACTCCTGGGCTCAAGCAATCCTGCTGCCTCAGCCTCCCAAGTAGCTGGGACTACAGGCACGCGCCACCATGCCCGGCTAGTTTTTTCTATATATATTAGTTGGGCAATTAATTTCTTTCTATTTTTAGTAGAGACGGGGTCTCACTCTTGCTCAGGCTGGTTTCGAACTCCTGACCTCGAGCAATCCGCCCGCCTCGGCCTCCCAGAGTGCTAGGATTACAGATGTGAGCCACCACGCCCGACCTTTTATATATATATTTATATTTACATACACATATGAATACACATAGAAGAAAAACTATTAATCTTTATAATCCATGGGTGTTGGGCTTGTGGGTAATTTATCAGGGTTTTTTGTACTTTCCTGTATCTCCCAAATTTTCTACAACCTGTGTGCATTACTTTTTCTCTGTTTTTTGGAGACAGAGTCTTACTCTGTTGCCCAGGCTAGAGTGCTGAGGCGACAGCCTAGCTCACAGCAACCTCAAACTCCTGGGCTCAAGGGATCCTTCTGCCTCAGCCTCCTGAGTAGCTGGGACTACAGGCATGCACCACCATGTCCAGCTAATTTTTTCTATATATTTTTGGTTGGCCAATTAATTTCTTTCTGTTTTTAGTAGAGACAGGGTCTTGCTCTTGCTCAGGCTGGTTTCAAACTCCTGATCTTGAACGATCCTCCCTCCTCAGCCTCCCAGAGTGCTAGGATTACAGGCGTGAGCCACCGTGCCCGGCCTGCATTACTTTTTATTGTGGTTTAACATATATAACATAAAATGAACCACTTTAACCATTTTTAAGTATATGTGCATTACTTTTAAAATTAGAAATAGTGTTTTTTTTAAATGAATAAGCATGTGCTAATAAGCAGGTTCTAAAATTTGCACCTATACTACCATTACAACAACTTGATAATTATCTGTTTGGACAAGGACAGGTAAGGAACATGAGCCAGACAGATGAAAACTTCCACAGGCTGGAGTGGCAGAGTGTAGTTGCCGGTGTGTATTTGGTCTGACGGGCAGCTTTGACAAGTATTTTCAGGCTTTTTAGTGCTGAGATAATAGCCAAGAATGCTATGGAGGGGAAGTGCAAGTGGCGGGGGGAGGCATCAAGTAAGCAGAGGTACAAGGAGAGTAACGGGAAAAACAGACTCAGCTGGGACTGATCATTTAAAATTGGATTCAACTGACTCCAAGTTCATTTCCATACAGCCCTTCAAGAATATATTGGTTGTATAAATCAGGGTTTGCCCCAAAGAGGTCAGGGAGGCAGGCAAGCCTGTGGAAGTGGAATTTTAAGGGCATGCGCAGGGTTAAGGGAAGATGCAAAGCCTCTTTAGATTCTGAGCCTGCCCCCACTGTACAGATGTGGCTGTAATCCCCAACCTTATTTCAACCAGTTCTATTTTTCTTTTATCAAAATTGGTTTATTCTAGGCTAATTCTACTCATTTTGGAACATCTGATTCTAGGCTTTTGCCTCTGTGGTCTGTGGAGAAAATGTGAGATTTCCCAGGTAACAATTAGGAAAATACATGGCTAATTCCACTAAGACACAGCCCTATTTTATTAAAAAACATTAAATTGTTACATTTTTGTAAAGACAGGATCTCGCTATGTTGCTCAGGCTGGTCATGAACTCCTGGGCTCAAGTGATCCTCCTGCCTTAGCCTCCCAAGTAGCTGGGACTACAGGCATGAGCTATCATGCCCATCCACTCCATTTTAAATGCAGTTCCTTCCTCAATGAGGGAGTCAGGGACTACTGGACCCTTGTTAGCTTTAGTTCCCAGCTCATTTTAGTCCCCTCTGGTCTGTTTCACTGAGGTAAGGTGCAGTGAGGAGAGCAAGAGTGCTGTGGAAGTCCTCGCAGGGGAAGCAGCAAGGAGAGGGAGAGCTAGCAGGCTGCATGCTATGTTCTACTCCCTGCTGTCTGGGAGGAAGAAGCTCCACAAGTGATATAGCCAGGAAGACGGGAATGAAAAGGGGACCTCATCTGGAGACTTCACAAAAGACGAAAACAGAGTATGGGAATGAGGGGGCAGCTTGGGCTAGAGCCAACAGCTCTGTGGTTAGCAGCACAAATGCCATGGAGTGGGGGTTTGCACAGTATTCGTATGAGCAGTCACAAGCTCCTTGGAAGCCTGGCATCACTTGGGGTTAGTGTTCCTTGCTGCTGTTACCCACCCACAAACACTTCAAGGCATCCCCCTACCCCTAACTCCTCACCTGCATCTTTCTCTTCACGGTGTCAAAGGGAAAGGAGAGGGTCTGGGTCACCGCAGCAGCCAGACAGACATTGGCAAAGTTCTGCAGGAGAGAGAACCGATCTCGGGGTCCATTCCAGATTTTCTCCAGGTTCATGTAAACGAGAAGGGAGCCAGCAGAGAATGGGAGAGCACCTGCAAAACAAGGCCAGGAAGAGGCTGCTGATGTTGTTGGGAAAACACTGGCTTGAGAACATAAATGCCTGTGGGGAGAGTAAACAGGAGGGGCTCTGGGCTTGCTGAAATCACTCCCACCCAAGGAGCATGAGGGCACTTTCTCCAGTTATGATAATGGGCTATATTTTGGTAGATGTCGTGTCACTGGGCAAAATGCACCAAATGGTTCACTACAGGTTCGTCCCCTTTACGTAAATTTTACTTAAAAAAAAGAACCATAGCACTTGAATGTTTATAGCAGCACAATTCATAATTGCAAGGCTGTGGAAACAGCCCAAGTGCCCATCAATCCAAGAGTGGATTAATAAAATGTGGTATATGTATACCATGGAGTACTATTCAGCTCTAAGAAACAATGGTGATATAGCACATCTTATATTTTCCTGATTAGAGCTGGAACTCATACTACTAAGTGAAGTATCCCAAGAATGGAAAAACAAGCACCACATGTACTCACCAGCAAACTGGTATTAACTGAGCAGCACCTAAGTGGACACATAGGTACTACAGTAATAGGGTATTGGGCAGGGGGGACGGGGGAGGGGGCGGGTATATACATACATAATGAGTGAGATGTGCACCATCTGGGGGATGGTCATGCTGGAAACTCAGACTTGTGGGGGGAGGGGGGGAAAGGGCATTTATTGAAACCTTAAAATCTGTACCCCCATAATATGCCAAAATAAAAAAAAAAAGGAAAAAAGAACCATAAATAAATATTGAACTCTAGTTAACACATTGACTGCCACACTAGAAAAAAATGTTTCTTTCCCTGGGGCCACGGTGTTTTATTAAAATAAAACCATCTTTTATAATTTGTTACTTTTTATTGTTTTCTGTCCCTGAGTTATATTGCAATGCAATCCACATTTTTAGAATTAAATTGTCAATATTAATTGTAACAATAAGAAAATCAACAAGATTTTCACGAACCAATTGCAGGGTTTTGCTTCATGAGGCCCAAGGCTCAAAACTAGCCTGAGTTAAATACAACTCACATGGCAGTTGATGTGTTAATGCTACACATGTTGAAGGGTTTAGGGGTGAAGTGTACTGATGTTCACAACTTACACTGATATCAAAAAATATGGACCGATGAATGGCTAGAGGGATGGATACATGGATAAATATATGATAAAGCAAAATGTTAATTGTAGCATCTACATGGTGGATATATCGGTGTTTAATTCTACATTTCCTTTAAGTTCTCTGGATATTTGAAATCTAAAAAAAAATTGGAAAAAAATCACTCGCATAAATAAAATGTTAGTGGGTGGCACCTAACCAAGTTTTAGGAGCTAGGAGGGACTGGTCTTTAGCTGAGAAGAAAACATTCCATGAAAACTGGACAGTGAGGCTGGGTGAGGTGGCTCACGCCTGTAATCCTAGTTCTCTGGGAAGCCGAGGTGGGCGGATCATTTGAGCTCAGGAGTTCGAAACCAACCTGAGCAAGAGCGAGACCCCATCTCTACTATGAATAAAAAGAAATTAATTGGCCAACTAATATATATAGAAAAAATTAGCCGGGCATGGTGGCTCATGCCTGTAGTCCCAGCTACTCGGGAGGCTGAGGCAGGAGGATTGCTTGAGCCCAGGAGTTTGAGGTTGCTGTGAGCTAGGCTGATGCCACGGCACTCACTCTAGGCTGAGCAACAAAGAGAGACTCTGTCTCAAAAATAAATAAATAAATAAATAAATAAAATAAAATAAACTGGACAGTGAGAGACTCTCAGTGGTGAGGGAAGTCACCTGACTTCAGCTTTTGGAATGATGTGGTCATATCAGGGCCCAATGGGCACCCTACTGAATGGCATCCTCACTTTTCTAGGAACTAAGATGGTGGGCAAGTGATACAGTAGGTGGCACTTTCACAAACTTCCAGAAACTTTGGGAGCCACCTTCAGTTTACAGACGGACTAAATTTCTTCCTCAAAATGAGAGTTTAAAGAGGAAAGAACACAAGTAGGGTTGCTTATCTTTAGGGTTGCTTTAAAATGTAATATTATTACATTTTAATATTAATATGTTTATTTAATAAACATATTAAAAATGACTCACCAACCTCCCAATTTCCTTCATTCAGGAAACATCTGGGGAGCTTAGGCTAAGGGCTGAGCCCTATGCCAGGTGCTGGGAATACACAGAGGAGCAGGCTAATTCCTGGAGATGCTCACATCTGGGGAAGGAGACAGCCAAGGAAAGCTAAGGATAGCACCCCTGATATGTGCCATAACAGTGGGCTATACAAAATGCCTTAGATGCACAAGGATCAGATATATTAATTTTGCCTGAGGGCATCAGGAAGGACTTGACAGAAGAGAGAACTTTTGAACTGGGTTTTGAGGAATGAGTAGGAGTTCATCAGACATTGCAAGAGTGGAAACACAGTCCAGGCAGAGGGAACAGCATGTACAATGGCACTGGTATTCCCAGGAAACATAAGTTTTTCTGTGTGGCTGAGCATGAGTGCAGGTGCAGTCATGGCAGGAGATGAGGTAGGACAGACTGGCAGGGACTGGGTCTGAAGGAGCTGGAATGTTATAAGGAATTTGGACTTTCCTCTATAGCTCAGGAGTCACAGCAAGCTTTTAAGGAGGGTAGTGAAATGAAGGTAGTGAAACAATCAAATTGCATGTGGAAATATCACCTCAGCCTGGCAGCAGTGTACAGGGCAGACCAGGGCAGGAGTGACCCAAGAGTGGGAGCAGGTAGGAACCTGAGTCTGCAGGAAATATGATGAGGGCATGAGCGAGGCCTGAGAGTGAAAAGAGGCCAAACTGGCAGGACTTGGTGACTGAAGTGGTAATGGGGTTAGTGGAAGAGTTGAAGTGATTCCTAGTTTTTTTCTGGCTTGGGCCACTGGGTGAAAGGAAGGTAGTCTCATTTGTTAGGGGGACATAGGAAGAAGAGCTGATTTGAGATTAATAAGGACACTGAGGTTAGTCTTGAATTTGATGCATCGAGGTGAAGGTGTCCAACAGCAGGTACTCATACTGCCATTGGGAATTGGTATAAGCCAGTGGCTAGGAGAGGGCTCTAGAGTTACATTGCTAGGTTCTTCCATTTTCTATCTATGTGAACTTGGGCAAGTCACTTAGCTTCCTTAACCACTTTGGTATGGCACTCACCGGCCACGAAACCTTGCCCACAGCTGGCACTCATGAATCTGTTTTGCTCTTGTGTGATGAGGAAAGCTTTAAAGCACTGAAAGCTTGTTTTACTTTACAGGCAGCTTTACTTGTAATGTAAATTAGAATAGGTAACATATACATATATATATATTTTTTTTTTTTTGAGACAGAGTCTCACTTTGTTGCCCAGGCTAGAGTGAGTGCCGTGGCGTCAGCCTAGCTCACAGCAACCTCAAATTCCTAGGCTCAAGCGATCCTCCTGCCTCAGCCTCCCGAGTAGCTGGGACTACAGGCATGCGCCACCATGCCCGGCTAATTTTTTGTATATATATATATTTTTAGTTGGTCAATTCGATTCTTTCTATTTTTAGTAGAGACGGGGTCTCACTCAGGCTGGTTTCGAACTCCTGACCTGGAGCAATCCACCCGCCTCGGCCTCCCAGAGTGCTAGGATTAAAGGCGTAAGCCACCATGCCAGGCCCATACACATATGTTTCTATTACGTTATTTTTAAATGTTCACAATTTTATTTTGATAAATGAAAAATTAGAAAAGTCAATTCAAAATTATAGACTAAAGTCGACGCTCGGCTGTGTGCCTTCATATCATGGCTGTCGGCTAAAGTCCACGCTCGGCTGTGCACGTTCATCTGTGGCTATCGACTATAGTCAATGCTCGTACCGAAGAGGTTAAGCATCTATTTCTTCATCTGTAAAATAAGGCTTGAATGAGAAACTGCACACAAAGCAGTTAGTATAGTACCTGGCACATAGTAAGCACTCCTCCCAAATGTTACTCATTGTTATTAAAGAGGTAGAGATTGGGAGTCACAGAGTATATAATTTCTCCCATTTATTTTGGAGCCAATCTCAGATATCATTCCATCCATAAATAATTTAGCACCTTTCTCTAAAAGACAGGCATTCTTTCTTTTCTTTCTTGATATAGGGTCTCACTTTGTTGCCCAGGCTGGAGTGCCATGGTGTGATCATAGCTCACTGCAGCCTTGAACTCCTGGGCTCAGACGATCCTCCTGTCTCAGCTCCGAGTAGCTGGGACTACAGGTGCAAGCTACCATGCCCAGCTAATTTAAAAAAATTTCTTTGTATAGACAGGTCTCATTATGTTGCCCAGGCTGGTCTTGAACTCCTAGGCTCCAGTGATCCTTCTACTTCAGCCTCCCAAAGTGCTGGGATTACAGATACAAGCTACTGTGCCCAGC
The DNA here is from genome assembly GCA_008750895.1 of Mirza zaza. Classification (NCBI taxonomy): domain Eukaryota; kingdom Metazoa; phylum Chordata; class Mammalia; order Primates; family Cheirogaleidae; genus Mirza; species Mirza zaza. Next base: position 35,947 of record VSMD01115245.1, on the reverse strand, counting down.
CCACAGAGTATGTTGATACTTGTTCAAGCCACTAGCATAGATGAAGCCACTTAGGGAGGGTATGGAGGGTGAGAAGCAAGCTAAAGTGGAGGGTAAAAAGAAAGCCCAGAAGGAGTAGCTGGGACTATTGGGTAGCTGGACATTCTGGGGTTTGGGGGAGAAATACGTGGGGTCTGGCAGTGTCAGATGACAGGGTAAGGTAAGTAAGATGAGAAAGAGCTGTCAGAGAGATAGGAAGACACCCAGGACTTGGGGGGGGGGCCCTATTTATAGAAGTCCAGTTTCCAGAGGAAGGGGTGATCAATCTTATCACATGCTGCAACAAAGGACAGATAAAGGGCGAAAGTCTACTGAATTTGGCAATCAGGCCTATATGTGTGTAGCTCTGGCAAAAGTTATAAGGACCACAGAAGATACAGTTGCTACCCTAGCTGCAGTCCTCATAAAATGTATGTATGCACATTAAAGAGTCATTCCGCATTATGTGGGAAGAGTTTAGGATTACATCCCTCCCAGTTTACTGAGCCACCTCCATTTCTATCCTACTCTCCTTCCAGGTTGTGACTCGCCAAAGTTTAGGAGTGGGGTATATGGGGCTACGGAATAGAATGAAGCTAACTGGCTTTATATGGGTCGAATCCACACAACCTTGACATAAACTGATTTAAGGGGTCACAAAGGTATATAATACATTCTTATATGTCAAAGAACACAGCCTTTTCTTGGACAAGGTGAAATTTCCATCTTACCTAAGACAGTGAGGGAAACCCCTCGATAAAGGGCTAGGAACCCTTCCTGTCGATAAATAGTGGAAAAAGCATGGAGAAGCCCCTTGTAAGATGGTTCCAGCATGTTCTGTACAGTCAACCGGGTTTTGATGAGGTCTGTAGGATATGTCACGATGGTGGAGACCATGCCTGAGAGACTCCCAGCCACGATGGAGCTCCACTGGGAAATATGGCCCAGGTCGTCCGTGAACAGCACAACAAACCTGGGAGAAAATAAGGGAAAAGCCCAAAGGAATCAGCGATGGATTATGCTAGAGTGCTTTATTCTACTTCTTGCAGTATTTTCTAGCATTTGGAAGTGCTTTACAAAGCAAAAAGTTACTGTAGTACTGTATTGGCATTAATGAATAACACATTTTAAGTTCTTTATTTATAAAATGCTAGTTAGCTGTTAGGAAGAGATGCCCAACCTTCTTCTTCTTTTTTTTTTGCCCACTTCACATTAAGCATTTTCCCCTTTTTATTTTTTGTAACTGCAACCCTGGCTTGCCTTTGGGATGTAAAGGCACAGAAGTACTTGGTAAATACCAAACTAGAATGCACTCTTTAGCTTCTGTTGAAACTTAAAAGGAATGAAATTTCTTGAAATGATGATTTTGAGCATCACAGTAATTGAATTTAAAAAATATATTGGTTGAATAATTATAAGAGACTGCTTTGCCTTACTACCTATCAGAGAAATGACAAATAAAAACAATAACAAGATAACATTTCTCACCCAGCAGATTGGCAAAGATTAAAAAGTCTGATAATATCAAGTGATGTTGAGGAAGTATGGAAACAGGAACTCTCACTGACCACTGGGAGAAATGTATATTGGTGTGGCCACTTCACAGTATCTGGAAATGGAAAAACACCTACCTTTACCCCAGCAATTCCATTTCTAGGTGTACCCTCTAGAGCAGGAGTCCTCAAACTTTTTAAACAGGGGCCAGTTCACTGTCCCTCAGACCGTTGGAGGGTCGGACTATAGTTTAAAAAAAAACTATGAACAAATTTCGATGTACACTGCACACATCTTATTTTGAAGTAAAAAAACAAACAGGCAAAAACACCCACATGTGGCCCGCACACAGGCCATAGTTTGAGGACGCCTGCTCTAGAGAAACTCTTGCATGTGTACATATGAGGACACATAGAGCAATATAAGTGTGAAAAGCTCAAACAACGTAAATTTTCATTGGTAGGGGAATGGATAAATCATGGTATCGTCATACAATGGATATTTAAAATGGATACTCAATGAATGAGCTTAGAACTATGTCTCCACAGGGATAAATCATAAAAGCATAATGTTGAATGAAAAAAGCTGGAGAGTGATCTCTAGTGTATAAAAATCATCTATTTAATTTAGAAACACACCCATATAACAACACTTTATATTTTCCATGGTTAGGTATGGATACACATGCAGAAATATAAAAATCGACCTCTGGAAAAGTGGAGGGCGGATGGTAGTGGGAATGAGAATAAAGAGGACTTCAGCTTTATCTGTAATACTTTATTTCTTGAAGTATCTTTTATGCTGTCAAATTGTGGATGGTGGGTATAGAAGCATTTGTCAGACTATCCTTTGTATTTCTCTGTAGTTTTACAATTGCACACACACAAATGGCTTTAGGTGGACCTTTGCAAAAGCAAAACAGAAAGGCACTCTGTTACAATCCTTCTTTTTGGAAGCTTGGCATTGCTGGTCCCAAGGGCCTACTTCAGAAATCGTTATAAGGGGACTTTTACATGGCAGCGCACATTCCCTGGCCAGGAAGCAAAGGAACTGTATTCCTTATTGATGATGAAGACAAAATCCAAAAGGGCTTGAAAACCAGGAAAAATAGTAGTATTTTCTGCCTGAGAGTGGGGATAGGGAATGAGGGAGAGGGATAGAGAAAGGTAAATAAAGAGAGCTAGGCTAAAATAAAAGCATTTCATCTTTTTAAGAATGTGAGTATCCCCAGTGGCTTTCAAATCTCCAGTGAAGAGGGCATTTTCTTTTCCTTCACTTGTCAGTAGGCAAGAGCCCTCCGCATGAGAAATAAGTGGGCATTCAGGTGAAACCATTTAAGGGATTCTAGACCAGCTCTTCTGCTCCCAAGTAAATACTCATTGATTTAAAAAAATCTGTAGGAGTCTTCACTTCATTTTGTCAGCCTATCTTAACTGCATCAACTCAAACAGTCATTTGAGTTAACCAGCTACTTTAAAAGATGCCAGTAAGCAAAGCTGCCATTAACCAATGGCCTATTTGCCTCAGTTTTACTGTCTTGCACGCTTCCTTGTTCCTCCCTTCTCTCTCCCCCGGCCAGTCGGAGGGGAACCTTAGGAGGGGAAGTGGAAATGCTTGACTGGAGGGGTGGTCTGCAGCAAGCTGGAACAACCTAGACCAACCTAGAAGGTGGAGTTTGAAATGCCAAAACAAACACTATCTATTCTTATAGCCTCGCCCTTATTCTCCATCCCACTTGACCACTTCTAGGGCATAGCTAATTCATTACCGATTTATTGAACACCTACAATGTGCCAGACCTTGTGGTAGCCCTCAGCATAGAGCACGAGAGAGTTCAACAGATCTGATAAGGAAATGACTGATAGTGGCAACTGGAGAGGAAATAGGCCCTTAGTTCACTAAATGACTTGGTGAACCAGGAAGAGGAATCCTATGTTGTAACAGTTTGTTTTATAAAGTAGGGTCTTACTATCAAATATACAAAATTAAAAAGAACCAAAGGAAACCTTTTTTTTCCTCAGGCTCCTACCATCTGATACAGAGACAAGGACCACCAATTATTCTCCTTAGAATCACAGAGTCAAGGCAGGCGACCCTGATAGGCCACCAATGACGTCATCCTGGTCCTTACATCTCAAACTCTTGTCTGATTGGCTGGCGCAGCAGTGTTCTCATTTCTGCTCTTCCTCCCACCCCCGCTAATACATGCACAGAAGCTTTTGCCAGCCAGACTGGATAAGCGGGTGAATTGCATTAACCCCTTCCTTTCAGCCAGCACAGATATTACACATACCCCGGATATACGTAATTAGAATTGCCAACACTTCCACCTAACACAGGTTAGCAGCCAATGCAGCCAAGCACAAGCTCATGAAGTGCGTATACAATAAGAAAATGGTGTTGGTTATGAACAATTTCAGAGCTGCAGGGACCCAAAGCAATGTTTACACAGATGACAAGCAGTTGCGGAGTACAGTTTTGGGGGGAGAGTGTCTTCTACTTGATGCATTTGAAAGTCAGCTACTGTGTTCAGTGTTATTTATTATGAGAACTTAGCTCCAAATAAACTCTACTGAGTGGAATCTTCTGATCATAAATCCACATACGCAGATATTTCTGCTGTGTGATAGTGGACACAGCCCTGGACTAAGGAGCCAGAAGAAGTTCTAGCTCTGCCATTAATTGTGTTTGTGGACAAGTCATTTAACCACTCAATTCCCTGAACATTCTGGATATTTATGCTTTGTTCAAACCCCTGATCATAGGCTGTATACCATTGCACCCAACCAATTGTTTTGCAAATTCATGGTCAGGAAAGAGTAGAAATGAATCAGTATAATGCTGAAGAAAGAGCATCATGTTTATGTAGGAGGGATGACATCATGATCAATCAACCACTTTGCTTTCTAACTATGCCTTGCTATTCACTGAAATACTTCCTTTTAGTTTCCAGAAAGAAACTAATGTTGCAGGGAAAAAAAATGAGCAAACCTAGCTCAGGAAAGTCTCTGTTCTTTCTCTCCCACACATCCCTTCCCTCTTTCCATTGTCACCAGCCTATTTCAGGTGCCCTGAGCTGCCAAGTGGACTAGTGAGACAGGTTCCTAACTCGTCTTGTCACTACCAGTCTTCCTCCTCTCTAGTTTTCCTACCCTGCCACTGTGTGATAATTCCTGTTGAATTGCTTCAATCACAGCACTCATTCCTCCTCAAAAAAACTTCCCACAACTACCCTAGCATACTAAGCAAAGTCCAAACTCCTTAATCCAGCCTTCCAAGATTTCATTCCAACCTGGTCTCAGGCCAAATTTCCAGTCATGCTGCTTGCCTTTCCACCTCCTGCATTATCTTTCTCCCCATCTTTGCCCAGCAAACTCCTACTCATTCTCCCAAGGCTGAACTCAAATGTTTTCTCCTCTGTGAAGTTTTCATACCTTCTCCTCCTTATCCCTCATCAGAAGTATAAATTTCTAGAGCACTTTATGGCAATCGCATGCTACCTCATGTGTTATAGTTATGAACACTAGTCTTATTCTTTTACTACTCTGTAAGCTCCTGGGGCATAGGGACTGTGCCCCTTTCATCCTTGTATCCTCTCTAGCATTATGCACACAGTAGGGACTTAACATAGCCTAACTAAATTAATGTTAAATGAATGCAGAGAGAAAGATAGCATGATGTGATAGAGTATAAGATTTGGAGTCAAAAGGCCGGGTGGTAGAGTTCAGCTCTGTCACTGATGAGTGGTGTGACCAGTCTGGGCCTAATTCTGCATCTGTAAAATAAGCATTTCCTGTTCTATGGACCTTAAACAGTCCAGGAGGCAGGAGTTGTAAAATTGTAATGATGTCTATGTACCAGATGATTAGCAGAAAAGCCATGATACTTAAACCAGCCTTCACAGTTCTGCCCCCTCTGTACACATTCTATCCTATCCGGAGGAAGATCTGCTACCCTTTGTGGAGAAGAGGATGAAATGGAGAAATTGAGTCATAACTGTTTACAGACTGTGGGGACTGTGGGCCAGATGTTGCTGAGGGCAAGTGGGCTGGGGAGGGAAGAGAGGTGCATGAATGACCCTACCCAAGAGTCTGTCCACAGAGGAAGAGAAGGGAACTCTATTCCCAGGCAGAAGCCAAATGAGTGCTGGCCTGGAGGATTCAGGGATAAGAATGATTCTATTCTGTTTGTCAGCTGCCAGGTAAGCCTTCCAGCTCTGCTTTGTAAGTGACAGGGTCAAAAAACCAAATCCTTTCTTAGCCACCAAGGCTGAATTATGTGGTCAAGATTGGCTCTCCCCTCACAGTTGGCTGTTTGTCTAATTCAGAACCACGGGCAGTCCTCAGAGATGGCACTGTGCCCACCAGAAGAGGAATACGAGGACCATCCCTCCCCCCCCCCCAAATAAAGAAACATCTCCTCTTCCTGAAATGTCATCACTACCATTTCATTCTTTCAGGCTTGGTTTCCAGTTAAAATGCAAATATCTCTGAACAAGGTGGAAGCTTTAAGACTATATTTACATCTTTAGATCTTTTCCTAAGGAGCAGCTATTAACGTGAGAGAAGGCCAGAAAAGCCCAAAGAATGAGGCCAGTGAGCAGGGAGGCAGCTTGGGAAGGGGAAGCTCAGTTAAACCCTAAAGTCAAGCTTCTTAGGCTGGGGGGAATGGGTAGGTAGAATCTGTGGCCTTTTGGTGTTAATGGTTTGGGCTCTCTCCCTTTACCAAGCACTTTCTGGGGCGTTGGTCACAGTCACACACACCCCTTCCTTCAAAAGGGTCTCTCTCTTCCTAAGCCAGCCAAAAGAAGTTTCCAAGTTGGTGGACAGCGGGGAATGGTCAGGATTCATCTCTCTGGAGATCTCTTTATTCCTTTCCCTCAAACCTCCTTTCACTCCATTCCACCTCCTCGCCCCATCCAACCCTGAAAGCTTCTCTGGGCCAGAGTCAGGGCCAGAGCTGGGAAACTGCACCTTGCAGAGCAGGAGTTCCAAGAGAACGTGAAAAACCTGGGGACTGCGGGTGGCCTTCTGGCCCAGCCGCTCCCACGTGACCCGGAAGGGGGCTGTCCCCTCTTGGGGCCGACTCCCGGCGGGAGGGCTGCGTCAGGCCGCGGACTCCCCCCGACCGTCGGCCTCCCGGCTCCCCGGCCCCGCCCGCGCCGGCCAGGCTCTTACTTGCGGTAGGCGGCGAGCTGCACGGCGCTACAGGGGAAGAGGCGCAGGCACGCCACCGCGTTCCCCTTCCACAGGGCCCGGGGCCCCTCGGCCCGCCACACCCGGCGCCCGGTGGCCCACGGCCCCCGGGCGTGGCCTCGCACGACGCCGACCTGGGCCAGCACGGTGGCGAGCTCCAGGGGCGCGGTGAGGCTGAGGCTGAGCGCCCCCGCCAGCCCGGCGCACAGCAGCCGCTGGCTGCCGGTCAGCCGGCCGTCCCGCCTCCACGTCGCCATCGAGCCGCGGCCCCGGCCGGGAGACCGCGTGGCTCGGGCCGGGGCGCTCGGCGGCCGGCGGAGGGGGCGGGCCAGGCCCCGCCCGGCGTGGGGCGGACCCGCCGGAGGGACGGGAAGCGGGTCCACGCCCGAGCTTGGCCGAGGCAGGCCCGGGGTCTGAGGCCTCCCGGACTGAATGTGGGCGCTCTTCAGTGCGCAGGGCTCGGGTAGCGATTTTCACGTGAGGAACAGTCACGCTGTTCCCTCAAGGCCTAGCCGGCTAGACATCCTCTTTTTCAAAATGTTCAGCACTTCCCCTCCCCCTGCCTCTCGTCTTGTTTGCCCTTTTCTCCCTTTTCATGGTCCGCCTAGCTCTCTTCCTCCCCTAGCTCTTTCCTCCTCCTCCTCTTTTCTCCAACCTCCTTTTTTCTGCCCAAAGAAAAACCCTTGAAGGTTTCACAGAGCAGAAAGGAAAACCCATCAACAACCACAGCTGCTACCCCTCAGACACTTGTCAAGTACTGGGCTTTACATACATTATCTCATTGAATCCTCAAAACAGCCCTGAGTAGCTCTGTCCTCATTTGGAGAGGCTGTAGCCCTGGAGGTTAGAGCTTGGACTCTGGAACCTGTGTTAGAATCTGGGCTCTGCAGTTTACCAGCTGTGTGACCTTGGGGAAGTCACTCAACCTCTCTGTGCCTCAGTTGCTTTATCTATAAAATGGAGATTATCATTTCTTTCTCCTAGGGGTAGTTATAAGGATTAAATGAACAATGACTGGTACAGGTAAACAGTTTATATGTATTAGCTATGATTATTTTACAGGAGATGAAACCAAGACACAGATTGACTTTTGCAAGCTCACACAGCTACTACAAGGCAGAGTCAGGATTCAAACCTAGATCAGTTTTATGCCATCGTTCACTAATGGCTACACCACAAGTGCACTGGGACTGGAGTGTGTAACTCCAGTAGGGACATTTTCAGTGGTTCTTTAGCTAAGAAGACAGTAGAGGGAAAGAAGGGCTCAGAGTAACTTGGCCATAATCCAAGAAGAATTTTAATAAGTTTTTTAAAATTCCAAATTTCTTTCTCTCTCTCTCTCTCTCCCATGTCAATAATAATTTCAAGGCAGGGAACAGTCAGCAGTCTGTTAATGTGAGCAAGATGTTCCAGGTACATAGTTGTTTTTAGGCATGTATACTTATTTCGTACATTTACTAACACATGGTGATAAAGAGACCTTTGCTAAAAGGCATTGCAGGGTTCTGATGGTGAGAACTTGCTCTATTAATAGTTACAGAAGCTTTGGCCTGGCGTGGTGGCTCATGGCTGTAATCCCAGCACTCTGGGAGGCCGAGGCAGGAGAATTGCTTGAGTTTGAGACTAGCCTGAGCAAGAGCGAGACCGGTCTCTACTATAAATAGAAAGGAATTAGCCAAACAACTAAAATTAAAAAAAATTAGCCAGGCTTGGTGGCACATGCCTGTAGTCCCAGCTACCTGGGAGGCTGAGGCAGGAAGATCACTGGAGCCCACGCATTTGAGGTTGCTGTGAGCTAGGCTGATACCACGGCCCTCTAGTGTAGGCAACAGAGTGAGACTCTGTCTCAAAAAAAAAAAAAAGTTACAGAAGCCTTCCTCTGCTCTCAACAATTGGGGAAGGCTTATTTTTCATGTTTTGTCAGTTGTCCTGTCTTGCTATAAGTTAATTTCATAGCTGTGGGAAGTTGGAGAAAGTAGACCAGAGGACACGAGACTTTAAAAAGGATTGGATTGGAATTTGGGGACTATAGTAGGAAACCTTTGGGTACCACTTCTGTCCTAAAGCGCTCTGTTGGGGCAATAGGATTAGATCCTAAAGCTCCTTCAGGAAGTTCTGTCTTGGGGCTGGGACTCTTAATGGGTATAACCCCATTGTCTGGAGATTGGATCACCTGTGTTGTGTTGTTTTTGTTTTGTTTTAAGGCAGCTTGTGTGAGAACTCTGACTGCACTCATCTTGGGAACTGGGTATACCCTTTTCTTTAGCACGGCCATTCTTTTTTGTCTTCAACACAAATGAGATGTTCAAGTGAGCCAGAGGCAATAAGAGCCATTTTAGTCTTTGTGGCCATTGGCCAAGAGAGATAATGAATTGATGGTCTAGTTTAACCGTGAAAGTAAAATGTGTATTTTTTCACTACAGGTACATTTAACAGTAAAATGAGTGACAGCAAAGTACATATTCAATGCCTTCTATCTTTTCATGATCATATGCTAACTAGGTGTGTTCATATTTTACTCAGAGAAAGGCTCATGTATTTGCTGAGAATTGGGCACATTATGTATATTGATCTTAAACATAAATAAATTCTTTAGAGTATCTTATATTTGGATCATGACTTCTAGACTCAAGTTAACTGTACTGCTTCCTTTTCGCACTTGTTGAAAAGTCTGTGAAGAATATAATAGATTAATGATCACCCACTTTGGAAGATGTACATCATATGAAACTGGGGTGCTATGTTAAAAATAAATGTATGATAACTAAAAAAAAAAAAAAAAAAAAAAAAAGGGAAGAAGCAGTCAGAAAAAGAATCTTACCAGTAATATTATAAGGAGAAAGGTGGCTAGTTGAGTTAAGCCAGCAGGAGGCAGCCTGCTGGTGCCCTAAGTCAGAGTTTGGGAGGTGCTAATAGTTTTTTTTTTTTTTAATTCTCCAACTCTCATTGTTCACATTCTTCTCACCAACTGAAATTTTCTCTCAGTATATTACCTTAGCTTAACTCGCTAATACAGTTTATCTTGCTCTATTTAGACCAATGTTGGTTGACTCCTGCTCTCCTAATTTTTCTTTTATTCTTTATTCCTTTGGAAATTTGTAAATTACAAAAGTAGTATATACCTGTTGTACCAAAACAAATAGTCCAGAAGTGTATTAAAGAAATTAAGTCCCCTGCCCATGCCTTCAGGTAGCCAAAGTTAGAGCTTGGTGTGCATGTGTGCATCCTTCCTCACATTTTTTTCTTGCTCAGACAAGTAAATATTCATTTATATTGAGTTGGTTCCTCCTCCCTCTCGCCCTCCTTCTCCTCCTTCCTGCCGTCCTTCTTTCCTTCCTTTGAAATAAAAATGAAATTATTTCTCTGGAAAGATACCCCCAAACTGATAATCTGGTTATCTTAAGGGAAGGAAACCAGGACTCTTGGGAACAGAGATGGGAGATTGAGTTTTGAATGTGTGCCCTCTTGCACTGTTTGCTTTTTGTCTCTTTTCTTTTTATCATGGGCATGTATTATCAATTTAAAAAAAAAATCTCTCCTCAATCGGTTTTCTCTGAAGCATTCCCATCAGGTATAATGTTTTCTACAACATTGCCTTGCCTTTGGTGAGATGCTTTTTAGATTTCTTTTTAATGACACATCTTTATTTCCTTGGCAACAATCTTCTTTTTAAAAAATGATAAAAACAATCTTGATGAAGTTCTGAATGAAATAAAATGCAAGCTTCCTTCTATTTACATGGTACTTGCATTGCTGGAAAATGCCATGTCCATAAACACTGTGCAAAAAAAATGTTTTGTCTTTAGGAGTAAAGCAGAGTTAAGTTCTTGACTTACATAATTGTAAACGTGTTTTCTACCTACACAAATGTCTGGTGGGATCTTTGAAAGCCATGAAGGAATACAGGGCTTGTAGATGTGCAGCGTCCCTGGTCTTTGTCCACTTAATGCCAGTAGAATACCCCAGTCATTGTGGCACTCCCTCCCACACACAGTTTCCAAAATGCCCTCTTGGAGGCGGTGCAATTCCTGTTGAGAACTACCCGTTGTAGCTGCTCCTCTTCTTGGAATGTCCTTTCCCTATCGGGCGTCCTCAAACTTCGGCCTGCGGGCAACATGTGGGTGTTTTTGCCTATTTGTTTTTTTACTTCAAAATAAGATACGTACAGTGTGCACAGGAATTTGTTCATAGTTTTTTTTAAACTATGGTCCGGCCCTCCAACGGTCTGAGAGACAGTGAACTGGCCCCCTGTTTAAAAAGTTTGAGGACCCCTGTCCTAGATGTTTGCGGATTTGGTTCCTCCTTGTCATTCAGAACTCAGTTTAAATGTTACCTCCAGGAGAGGACTTGCCTCACCAACCAGTCTACAGAGCCCTCATTCACCCTACCACATTGTCCCATTTCGATTCTCAGTATGGTGTTTATTCCTATCTGCTGTTTTTCTTTTCTCTCAATTTATTGTCTTTTTCCACCTACCAGAATATAAGATCCATGAGGGAACAGATCTTGTCTCTTGTTCACAGCTGTGTCTCCATTGTCTGGAACAGTGGCTGGCACATCATTAGTGCCCAATAATCATTAGTTAGATGAATGAATGAAGGATGATGGGAAGGAAGGACAGACAGGAGGAAGGAACGAGGGAAGGAAAGAAGGAAGGAAAGAAGGAAATTGCTTCTTCTCTTGTACAAGTTGGAAGAGTTTGGCATTGGCAGAACACAATATCTTCATGACTTTATTTATTTAAGTCACATATGATAAATACCAAAAGATGAGCTAAATTTACAAGACCAGTGGATTCATCAATTTGCAGTGAATAATATCAACCTTGGTTAGAAATTGGATATTTATCATTTTAAGTTTCCTGCCAAATCTGTAATTTTAAAATGAGCTGTGATATTCGACAGAGATACTTGCTTTGTTCCCAATCATCATTTTTGTCATGTCTTTGGCAGCAGTTTTGGCAAGCGTGCCATCGGTGACTTCAGCAGCTCTAACCTTTGCAATTAAATATAACACTACAAAATGTGGTTTTCACAGCTCTCTGCTTACATTTGGCCCATTGTACTTAACTTTAGGTGATGCTTGAATATCCTTCCATTCTGCTTTGAAATTTTTGATGATGTTTGAAGCAGAAAGATTTCATATCAAAATGTGTGAGCCTTTTCATTTTTTCATTCACACATTTATTCATGCCACAAATGTGTATCAAATACTGTATATCGGAAACTGTACTAGGAATACATATGTCAAAAATGGAATTTAATTTACTCTCATTACCAAGCTACGACAATCCAAATTTCGGTTATTTTTCATGAGAGTCACTTCATATTTTTAGTGTCTGGTATTTTTTTTTACAACACTAATAGATGGTTCAAGTATTGGGGTGATACGTCTCTAATACCTATCTGAAGACATAGTCATCACATTTTTACCAAAAATTTCACCTCTACACTTTTTATGATTTATGTACAATAACATTATCTTGTTTTGGTGTAGAGTTCTGGGAATTTGAACACATGTAGAGATTTATGTGACCATCGCCACAATCAGGATCCAGAACTCTTCCATGAACCCCCCCCCCCCAAATGCTGTTCCTTTGTCGTCAAGGCTTCCCCCAACTCCATCCCACGCAACCCCAGATTTGTTCTCTGCCTCTACAGTTTTGCCTTTTGAGAATGTTGTATAAAGGGAAGCATAAAGCATATAACCTTTTGAGACTGGCTTCTTCCACTCAGCATACCTTTGAGATTTATCCATGTTGTTGTGTTCATCAATAGTTTTGTCTTTTTTTATTGCTGAGTAGTATTCCATGGTAGGGATGTATCATGATCTGTTTATCTATTTTCTTAGTCTGTACTGATACCTGAGTAATACCTGAATAATTTATAAAGAACAGAAATTTATTTGTCAGAGGTCCGGAGGCTGAGAAGTACACAATCCAGGCAGCAGCATCTGGTCTGGTGAGGCCTTCTTGCTGCGTCCTCACATGGTGGAAGGTGGAAGGGCAACTTAGCCAAACACTGCATAAAGCCTTTTTTGTAAGGGCCTTAATCCCATTAATGATGGAGGAGCTTTCATGGCTTAATCACCTCTTAATATCATCACATGGGCAACATCTATATTTTGGAGGGGACCCATTCAAACCATAGCATCCATTCATCTGTTGATGGACATTTGAGCTGATTCCAGTTTTTGGCTATTATGAATAAAATTGCTGTGGCATTTGTCCACAGGTGTTTGAAAATGTTTCCTTTTCTTTAATACATAAAAGGTAGCAATCTATGGATACATAATTGGCACTTTGCTTTTTCACTGTACACTTTATTCTAGAAGTCACACCACTTCAGTTCATAGAGATTTCTTTCACTTTTTTAAAAAAGCTACATAGTAGTCTATATACCATTGCTTATTCAACCATACTCTTATATATGAACATTTAGGTTGTTTCCAATATTTTGCAATTATAAACAATGTTGCAATGAATAACCTTGTGCGTATGTATTTTTGAAGCTTTAGAGGTTTATCTTCATCTGCCATTACACTTTAAAATCCTTTTTGTAATCACTGACCTATGGTGAGTTTAATAGAAAACAAAACTGAAAGAATGAAGCACAGACCTAATTTCTAGTAAAAATTATACATCCCTTTACTTATTTCCTGGACTAAAGGGTTGTCAGCTTCTAGAAATCATATGTTGGTGTGCCAATGAAAAGAATGCATTCAGTGCATGGAGCTTCAAGATACAAGGCCCCATACTGGTACTCTGGGTTGTGAAGTACTCCACAAAGTGGCAGTGGTCAACAGCAATGGGCAGATCAAGGAAACAAGAGGCCAGGGTGCTAGGTGGTTGGCCATGTGAACGTTGGAATCACTGAGAATGACAGGAGAAGTTGGGACGAAGAGGACAGATTATGAGTGAAGAACTAAAGTCTTCACAAATGAGGGCAGTGACCAAGAAGGTGATAGAAGACTACCACCAGTATGGGGAGAAGGTGGTATAACCGGATGGTGCGCCCCAAGGAAGAGCCAGAGATTTCTCAGGAAGGAAAAGGAGCAAAGATCAGAAAGTGGTGTTAAGGAACAAGGAGAGCTCCAGCCCCACCTCCTGGCATCCCCTCAGGCATTTAGCTGTGGGAGGATGAGAGAATAAACAGCCTGCACTAGAAAGGGGTCAGCAGACAGCCAAGGTTTCAATTAGAGCAGGATGTGGACAGAACATCCTGAGAGCCTTGAGGCTTTGGGACTTAACCCATCATAGACTGGGAGTGCTAACCCTAATTTAACTCTCACTCTCACCCTAACCTGCTGATAAGGCCCAGCTGTTGTACTGCAAACTGTTCTACTTTTAGGTCAGCTGGTGTTGGCAACAACGATGAAAGTAGCAGCAGTGGCTTCAGTGAGCCAGTGGCCCTTTGCAACTGGGGCACTGGGAGTGGTTTTCGGTATCTCTGCTGGTTTTTCTCCACGATTGGCCTGAGGGCCTGGTTGGAGGGTCAGGCTGAACTCCTCCTGCAAAAGTGTGGCATGCATGTTTGTTGTGTTTAATGTCCCCAAACTGGAGACTAGCCATATCTACCACAATCTTGCCATCCTGCTGCTTTTGCATATAATTTGCATGAGATTTGTTACAGTTAAAAGATACCAAAGTTAAAGGCTGACTGACAGCAGTACCTTGGTGAGGGTCCCTGCTGTGTATTCCTTAGCTTTGAAGATCCAGAAATTCAGTTTTATCAGAGTATCCTGCAGTGAGCAGGCTCAGGGGGCTGACTCTTGATAACTACTGATCACTCCTTCTCAGTCTCCTTTGTTGGTTCTTTCTCGCCCCCAAGACCTGTAAAATATTGGAGTGTTCTCCAATATTTTGGAGGCTCAGTCTTTGAGCCTTTTCTCTATTTAAACTGATTTCCAGTGCGGTGGCTCACGCCTATAATCCTAGCACTCTGGGAGGCCGAGGCAGGTGGATTGCTCGAGGTCAGGAGTTCAAAACCAGCCTGAGCAAGACCCCGTCTCTACTAAAAATAGAAAGAAATTAATTGGACAACTAAAAATATATATAGAAAAAATTAGCCAGGCATGGTGGCGCATGCCTGTAGTCCCAGCTACTCGGGAGGCTGAGGCAGCAGGATTGCTTGAGCCCAGGAGTTTGAGGTTGCTGTGAGCTAGGCTGACGCCACGGCACTCACACTGGCCTGGGCAACAGAGCAAGACTCTGTCTCAAAATAAATAAATAAATAAACTGATTTCCATGGTGATCTCATCTAGTCTCATGGCTTTAAATATCTATGTCCTGATGACTCCCAAATATATACGGTAGTACCCCCTTACCTGAGGTTTCATGTTCCCCAGATTCAATTACCTGTGGTCAATCATGGTCTGATAATATTAAATGGAAAATTCCAGAAATAATTCATACATTTTAAATTGCACACTGTTCTGAGTAGCATCGATGAAATCTCATGCTGTCCTCCTCCATCCTACCTGGGATGTGAATCATCTTCTGTCCAGCAGATCCATGCTGTCGACCTACCTGCCTGTTAGTCACTTAGTAGGCTGCTCAGTTACCAGATTGAAAAAACATAGGATTCGTCACTATCCATGATTTCAGGCATCCACTGGGGGTCTTGGAATGTATCTCCCACGGATAAGAGGGGACCACTGTATCTCCAGGCTGGACGTCTCCCCTAAACTCCAGATTCTCATACCCAGATGCCTCCTTAATAGCTCTACTTGGACATGTCATGGGCATCTCAAGCCTAAAGTGTCTCAAACTAAATCCTTGATCTCCATTTCAGCAAATGGAAACTTCATTCTTTTGATAACTCAGACCAAAAATCTTGTAGTCATACTTGACACCCCCTTTTCTCTTTAAAAATTTATCATCTCTCATCTACATTATTAGAATTGCCTCCTAATGGGTCTTTCTGCTTCCGCCATGGCCCTCTTCCACTCTGACCTCAATTCAGCAGTCAGCGTGATCCTTTTACAATGAAAGTCAGATCACGTCCCTTTGCTGGTTGGAACCCTCCAATGACTCTACGTCTAATTCAGAGTAAAATCCAAAATTCTAACATGACTCTGTAGGGCCCTACACAATCTTTTCCTTACCCTCCCATCCCCCATACCTCTCTGACTTTTCACTACTCTCCCCTGTGTTCACTCGCTTCAGTCATACTGGCCCTTCTGCTGGTCCATAAACAAGCCAGGCGCTCTCCATCTCAGACCTCTGCCCTTGATGTCTCTTCTGCCTGGAATGTTTTTCCCTAGCTGTCTGCATGGCTACTTCCTTCACCCCCTTCAGATATTTGCTCAAATGTCTTCTTCTCAGTGAGGCCTGAGCACTATATTTGAAATTGTACCCCCACCTTGGTTCATCTTGTCCCCCTTCCCTGATTGCTTTTTCTCTGTAGAATTTATCGCTATCTGACAAGCTATATATTTTCCTTAAAAGAAATCTCTCTTTAGCCCACTGGAATGCAAGCTCCATGAGGGCAGAAATGTTATCTGTTTCGTATATTTCTATATTTTTGGCACTTAAAACAGGCCAGTAGGCATTCAATAGATATTTGTTGAATGTATGAATGAATGAATGCTCATAAGATAACCAATATATGAATCAAAATGTCTGCTTGTTAATTGACAGTGAGAAATATAACTGCTAAGCAGACCTGAATATTCACATTGGATACTCAGGGCACCCTCTTCCTTTTAGGGTAATCTTAATGGGCTATCACACTGCAATGAGTAGTGTGGAACATAGCCTCAGAGCAAAGGAAATATTAGAATACTCTCCACAGGTAATTCTATCAACCCATCTTCACTTTGGAAATATGCCTTCTAACTGGATGGTAATATTCATGCATGTAGCTCTGGGATCACCCCTCTCTTTTATGTAGTTTCCATGTACAGGAAGCAAGGATAGCTTCTAAATTTTGGACTTGGGCAAATGAATGGATGATGATGCAATTAATTGAGATATGGAATGAGTTAAGCTTTTTGATGACTTTATGAGAATAATTTAGGCTGAAAGTGTTGTATCAGGATAAAGTATAAAGAGTGTTAAAAGCTATGATAAATCCAACTTGAGAGCTTGTTTCATGTATTCAAGCTGTTATACCAAAAGCAAAGTCTGTTATGCCACAGACTGTATACCAATATCCACATGCTCCCATACATTTCCCAGCTTTCATTTCAGCTAAGTGGAGCCATGTGGTTTTGTTCTGGCAAAGGAATGTGTGTGGGATTGATAACTGCCACTTCCAGGCCTGGCCCATATAATATCTGTCATGATTTTTTATACTAAATCTCTCTGCTGTTGGTGCAGCTGCAAGAAAAGGACTCTGAAATGGTCGCACATGACTCAAGGAGTCTGGATCCCTGAGTTCACCACTCAGAGGAAAACCACCTGGAGACTTGCCTGGACAGGAACCATATCATAGGACTTTTTGTGGATGAGAAATAAACCTTTGATTTAGCCATTGAAATTTCAGGAAATTCTAGTCTACTCAAACTAACACAGCTACACACTGTTGTCCACAAGAATGCCCTCTCAACCTGAGCTCTGCATGAAGATTATGAGAAGCCCTTAATTCTTGACAGTTATATGAAGAGTTTTTACCCTCAGTTTCATGACGAGATGGACAATGAACATAAACAACTACTTTTGCTCAAGGAAGTCACTGACTTCCGTAAGGAAAAGTCCTTACTTGATTTGAATTTCAAGAAAAACCTTATGTCTTTCAGGAACAAAAACCTTCAATCTGAATGATCATAAGCAAGATTAGGATTGACTTTGAACAACCTAAATTTATGCTTGGAAGACAAGCTTCATCAGTGTTCTATCCTGCAAGAGAAACTAAATGCAATGATTGTAAAGACTAGCTGCAGCTCACATGCCTTAAAGGAGATTATGAGGCTGGGATATTATATGGTATTTATTGTCTGAATTATCTAGTTGTGAATTTGAGTGAAGAACTTGCTGAAAATATTTTGATCATAATGAAGAGACACTTGAAATGCTTGATTAAATGACTTCTAAAGAATTTCCCCAAAATGGATGGCAGTGGTGAGTGGCTAATTGTGTCAATATGGGTCCTCTAAGAAGCAGATGCTGATGTGGAGTTAGGAACACAAGATGATGATTGGGGATAATGCCTGTGAAAGATAAAAGGGCAAGGAGCAAGATTGGGTAGGAAAGCCTCCAGACCATAATGCAGATCTGGCAGATGTGAAAGGACAAGGGGAGGAAGCAGAATTGGGCAGAATTGCCTCAGATTGCAGATGCTACAAAGTCTTGGCCAACCCCATGGGGAGTTCTAGAGGAAATATTGCCTGTTAGAAGCGTCTCACGTTGGGCAGAGATGGCCAGGCCTAGTGCTGCCACACTGCTTAGTCACTGACTGGAGGCTGTCCAACATGGCCTTGCCAAGAACACTGTGGCTGATTTCAGAAGGCACCAAGCTAACTGCACTGCTCAGAGCTATATGGCAAATTCTTTCTGAAGGAAGATCTGAGCTGTGTACCTCCATGCTTGCCACATTCCACCTTTTGCACTGCATGGATTAACTTTTCTAGACATGTTTAGAGTTTCTGTGAACCTCTCTTCCTGAGGGAAAACTTAGAAGAGGGGGTTAATAGGAATAACGACAGCCTACCTTGCTGCAGTTGGTCTCAGGGCTGCCACTGAGTCTCATCTTCTCCGTTCTCCACTATTCATTCTGTATACGTATTGATCTTCTGCCTGCTTGATCTGTCAGTTACTGACGGGGGTGTGTGTGTGAAGTCTCCAGTGATAACAGTAGATGTATCTATTAGTATTTCTCCTTGTAGTTCTATCTGTTTTTGTCTCACTTATTTTGAAGCTTTGTTGTTAGGTGCATATTTGTTTTAAGATTGTACTGTCTTCTCAAGAATTGACCCCTTTATCATTATGTAATGCTCCATTTTATTCTTGATAATATTCCTTGTTCTGAAACCTACTTTGATAGAAATATAGCTACTACAGCTTTCTTTTGGTTAGCATTTTATTGGTATATTTCTGGCTATCCTTTTACTTTTAACCTATGTCTTTATATTTAAAGTGGGTTTCTTGTAGACAATATATGAGTATAATTGGGTCTTATTTTTTATCCATTCTGACAATCTGTCTTTTATTTTTATTTTATTTTATTTTATTTTTTTGTGACAGAGTCTCACTTTATTGCCCAGGCTAGAGTGAGTGCCGTGGCATCAGCCTAGCTCACAGCAACCTCAAACTCCTGGGCTCAAGCAATCCTGCTGCCTCAGCCTCCCAAGCAGCTGGGACTACAGGCATGTGCCACCATGCCCGGCGAATTTTTTCTATATATATTAGTTGGCCAATTAATTTCTTTCTATTAATAGTAGAGATGGGGTCTCGCTCTTGCTCAGGCTGGTCTCGAACTCCTGAGCTCAAAGGATCCGCCCACCTCGGCCTCCCAGAGAGCTAGGATTACAGGCTTGAGCCACCTCGCCCGGCCACAATCTGTCTTTTAATTGGTGAATTTAGACCATTCACATTTAAAGTGATTAGTGATATAGTCAGATTAATATGTACCATCTTTACAACTGATTTCTTTTTTATTTATTTTAATGGATACACATTAGATGTAAATATTTTCAGGGTACATATGATAATTTGATACATTCACATAATCAAACCAGGGTAATTGGGATATTCATCACCTTAAATATTTATCTTTTCTTTATGCTCGTAACATTCTAATTATTCTCTTCAAATCAAAATGTACAATCAATTAATGTTAACTATAGTCACCCTACTGATCTATCAAAAACCAGGTCTTATTTCTTCCATCTAAGTATATATTTGTACCCATTCTTTAAAACTGTTTTCTATTTGTTGACCTTGTTCTTCGCTTCTTCCCTACCTCCTTTTTCTGCCTTCCCTGGTTTTAACTGAGCTTTTTATATGACTCCATTTTATATCTCCTCTCTTAATTTATCAATTATGATCACCCTAGAGTTTATAACATACATATTTAACTAATCTAAGTCAACCTTCAACTAACACTATACTGTTTCGCGTATAGTTCAGGCACCTTGTAATAGAGTCTTTCTAATTCTTACCTCCCATCCCTCTTGCCTCCAATGTGGTCTGGTGGCAGCTGTCACTTATAGTTCAATGGGACTCCTGCTGTGATCCTGGCAAGAGTGTGCCTCCTTTGGGGGAAGGTACCTCTTACACTGCAGAGCCCCAAATTGTGGAGACTGAAAGCACAATGTCTCTCTACTAGTAGGTTATTGGGAATGACGGCACTCCTGCTTTTACCTCTTGGTTCTTACAACCATGTATTTTTCCTCTTGGGGAGATGGTGCCATATAGAGATCTCAGATTTAGTGTTTACACTGCATCCTGATGGATGATATGACATCTTTGCAGAGTACTGCTTCTGAGCTGGTGCTTCAGCTGCACCTTCAGCAGGCCAGTTCATTGCTCTGTCAGGCCAGCTACTCATGAATGGTGTGGAATCTGACATGCCTAGGAGATCCTACGGTCATGGGCACACTCCCATGCCTCCTTTGCTGTGAAATAAGTCTCCTGGTCAGATGCTCTACTGTGTTGAATTCCGTAGTGTGGATCAGGCACTCCTTAAGCCCCTGGATAGTGGTGCTAGATGAGGTTTTGTGGACAGGAAAGGCAAAACAATTGCTAGAATAAATGTCCATTTCTGTTAGAGTGAATTGCCAGCCTTTCCAGGATGGAAGAGGTCCCATCATCCTCATTACTAGTTAGGAACCCACCTCTGTGATTGTCCCTCCTACTGGTCCACCCTGGCCTACAAAGGAGAGCCACATTGAACTTGTTAGTGATGCTGGTGCCCCTCTCACCAGCACATTCCTCATGGCCTGGGTGAACTGCATGTTCTCTGAGCCCTTCCGTGCCACATATCCTCCAGTGGGCTTCTGGCCTCACGTATCCACTCCAGCATGCCTACCTCCCTGGGCCTTTTAATTCCTTTCTTCACTGTCTGCCAGGGAAATTCTGGCATTTTTCCTAGTCTTAATGTCAGAAAAAATGTTTTTCATGCTTCTAGGATGCATCCTAGCTGTGTGTTTGTATCATCTTCCAGGGTCCTTGCCAGTGTGTCAAATCCTATATCCTAGGAGAGTACTACTATATTGCTAAACTATCTTTTATCCAAATGTGTGTTCTACCTCCCTACTTATTACCTGGAACCACTTGCTAGAGAGATACTTCGACTCTCTAGATATCAATCTTCAGTAGTCCTCTAAATGTCTCTCCTTGGTGTAGAGTCATCTAAGTCCCTTTGGGGAAGGACTGGAACTATTATTATGTATATAATTGTCATGGCGTTTGCAGGGTTCTTCCTCCTGGGGACCCAGTGACCTCTTCAGTCAGTGGGTTCTGGGTATGATAACTGACTCAGGTCCAGGAACTAGGATGGGGATCATGGCTTTTTATTGGGGTGTTGACCCTTGACTTCCTGCTCATCAATTGCTGCTTTAAAAAATTATATAATTAATATCCTTGCTGGAATTCCATCTATTTTGCCTCTAGGGGCACCATGCTCTATTCATTCTCTTGACTCCTTGAGGGTCAAGTCCCTTTGGCTGCCCCTATGACTGCCAGTCATTATGGTAATTGCAGCCTCCTGGCTTTGGGCAGTTAAGGACAGCCATCTGGCTCTTATTACTTTGGCCTCTATTAACAAGCCCAGCTCTGCAGTTACCTTTCCATCTACTTTGGCCTGCAGAGAAGAGCCACCATGGAAAATCTTGGTGATGCTGACACCACTCTCACCAGTGCATTCCTCATGGCATTGGTGAATGGTGCATGTCCTGAGCCCTCCCGTGCAACATAATTTTCTGTGGTCTTCTGGCCTTTGGTAATATATCCACTCCAGCATGTTCACCTCCCTGAGCATTTCAGTACCTTCCTTTACCATCTGCCATGGCAATTCAGGAATTTCACCCTCACTCAGTGTAGTTTATCATTTTCCCCAGACTTCTACAGGCTACCCTAACTGCAAGTTTGCACCAACCCCTAGGGGTTCTTGTCAGGATGTTAAGTCTTGTATTCTAAGAAAGTGTCCTGAAATCAATAAATGCTCCCTCATCTACTCTTATATTCTGGCCCCACTGATTGGACACCCTTGAAATCCAGTCCATGAGACCTCTCTGACTCCTTCCAGAATATGTTGGCAAGGTCTTGCAGCTCCTTTGGGGTATAGACTCTTTCCTTTCTTACCAGGCCCAACATACTTGGCTGGCTTTACACTCTGACTTAACCCTAGTTACTGGTCTTGTATTCAGGAGAAAAGGTGGAGGCAAATTTTGTTGCCTTACAGGGGGAGACATTTGTACTGTCTTCCCACAAGGGATGGGGGTGAATAGCAGCTCTTAATGGGGACAGGCAAGTTACCTCTGCAGGCTCTAAGGGTTCTGAGCAGTCTGGGGAGCCAGAATATTTGGGGGTATCCACTTAGATGTTACCATGACATGTGCCAGGATCCTGGGTTTGCCCAACTAGGGCCCTGACTTTGGTATAATGGACCTGCCTTGGATGAATATTCAGTCATCTTTGAAGCTTGGTGACTCTGGGTTCTGAGTTAGATCTTTAGGTCCCCCCCTCTCCCACTGAAGGAGATAAGGACCTCTTTGTGAGCTACCAAAGAGGTACTCTGGCTTTCACACTTAGTTTTGAATTGTTAAGTGCCATCAGCAGCTTAATTATCTCTCCACGGGGTGTCAATGCAACTTAATAACAGCCAGCCAATTCCACTGTCCTTGCATGCAAAGTTATCCATCTTTAGTTTGCTTGCACCTGCCAGAGCATTTTTTTTTTTTTTTACCAGAACATTCTCCCAAGTCATTACCAGTGAACGTTTTAGCATTTGGGCTACTATTTTTGACCAGGGACTATCCATGGTCCAAATGCTACCTGGGAGGAAGTCCTTATCTCATTTCAGTGATATAGAACCAAAGCTTCAGACAACCCCTGCTGTCTCAGACCAATCCTGGTACCAATTCTGTCGGTTCAGGTCCTCTGGGAAGCAGACACTGAGACAGAGTTAGGAGTGCAAGAGGTTTATTGGGGGTCCTGCCTGTGAAATATGAAGGGTGGAGGAAGCAGGATTGGGTGGGAAATGCTTCAGACCATGACACAGACCTGACACTTATGAACAAAAAGGGGGAAGGCAGCAGAATTAGGAAGGGAGAGTCTTAAACCACAATGCAGATCTGACAAAGTCAAACCTCTAAGTGTCAGGATGCCCCAGGACTCAGTCCTTGGCCCTTTTCCCTTCTCTAGCCACACTCACTCCCTTGCTAATCCCTTATGTCCAGGGCTTTAAATACCACCTATACTGATGACTCCCAAATTCATATCTCGAGCCCAGACCTTTCTCCTGATCTCCAAACTTATATATATTCAATTTCCCACTTG
The DNA here is from genome assembly GCA_008750895.1 of Mirza zaza. NCBI lineage: Eukaryota > Metazoa > Chordata > Mammalia > Primates > Cheirogaleidae > Mirza > Mirza zaza. Next base: position 12,799 of record VSMD01115245.1, on the reverse strand, counting down.
TAGATTTACTAGATTCCCAACTTAACATGTCCAAAATGAACTCTTGCTTCCCAGCCTGACCCATTTCACTCTTCCTCACCTCAGTCAGTAGCTACCAGTATTTGCCCAGTTTCCAAGTTAGCTATCGTTGATTGTTTCTTCTTCCCCATTACCCATGCAGATTGAGTTCTGATGGCCCTTCTGTTTTCAATCCATGCCAAGGTATTTCTACTTCAAAGCCTTTCCACGTGAAGCATCCTCTGCCTAAAATGATCTTCCTCTGTTTTCACGTGGAGATCCTTCTCTTCCCTCAACTTGCAGCTTAAATATTTTAAATATCATCTCCCCGGAGACAACTTCTAAGAACGCTCTCTTATACTCTCTCATAGCATCCTGTATTTTCTTTTCTTTTCTTTTTTTTTTTTTTTTTTTTGAGACAGAGTCTCACTGTGTTGCCTGGGCTAGAGTGCCGTGGTGTTAGCCTAGCTCACAGCAACCTCAAGCTCCGGGGCTCAAGAGATTTTTCTGCCTCAGCCTCCCAAGTAGCTGGGACTACAGGCATGTGCCACCATGCCCGGCTAATTTTTCTATATATTTTTAGTTGGCCAATTAATTTCTTTCTATTTTTAGTAGAGACGAGGTCTCACTTTTGCTCAGGCTGGTTACGAACTCCTGACCTGAGCAATCCTCCCGCCTCGGCCTCCCAGAGTGCTAGGATTACAGGTGTGAACCACCACTCCCAGCCTGTATTTTCTTAATATTGCTTAAAAAGTTTGTGTATATGTATTTATCTGTTTCATGTCTGTCTCCTTCATTAGTAGGTAAGCTCCATGAGGGTAGGGTCTTGTCTGTTTTGTTCCTTGCTGTATTCCCAGTAAGTGCCATGTACTAAGTGTTCAGTGAATATTTATTGAATGAAGAAATGAAGTAAATATATTTCCAAAAGTTTATTGTCTTTATTCATTGAATAGGAGCATTTAAAAAATTGTGTATTAGGGAAGTAAAGAAATGCTTTTGAGGACAGGGGTTCCCCACCTATGGCGAGTTGTGTAACTACTTCATTATATATTACAATGTAATAATGATAGAAATAAAGTGCACAATAAATGTAACGCTCTTGAATCATCCCAAAACCATCCCCCTCCACCCGGTCCTTGAAAAAATTGTCTTCCATGAAAATAGTCTCTGGTGCCAAAAGGGTTGGGGACCGCTGCTTTAGGACATCTACTTCCAGTATGACAGTGCACAAGATCAATGCTAATTGACTAATTAATGCTTCATTAGTTACCTAGGGCTGTTGGAACATAGTAGCACAAACTAAGTACCAAAATTTATTATTATTTCACAGTTCTGGGGACTAGGAGTCTCAAATCAACGTGTCAGCAGGGTCGGTTTCTTCTGAGGGTTGTAAGGGAGAATCTTCTCCACGCCTCTTTCCTTACTTCTGGTGGGTTGCTGCCAATCGTTGGTGTTCCTTGGCTTATAGGCACATTGCTCCGATCTCTGCCTTCACCTTCATATGACCTTCTCCCCATAACTCTGTCTCTGTGTCCAAACTTTCCCTTTTTGTAAGGATATCAGTCATACTGAATTAGGGCCCACCCTAATGCCTCATTTTAACTCGATTAACTCTGTAAAGACCCTGTATCCAAATAAGGGCACATTCTGAGGTACTGGGGGTTAGGGCTTCAACATGCCTTTTTTGGTGGGGATACAATTCAATCCATAACACCAGCCCTTTTGAGGTATGGGATAAAATATTAGAATATGCATTAGTATTTTTTGGGGGGGATGTTAAATGGTCCTTTATTGAAATATTTTCCTTTGTACTTTTTAACTAGCTGGGCATTCCACTGCACCACTGTTGATGTCATCTATGATGTCATGTGGGTGGCGGCCATCAACATTGCAGTCCACAGACTGGGCAGTGCCCAGAATCTCTTTAATGGTTCCAGAAAGTTCTCTGGCTAAAGATCGGTGCTGCATCTGTCTGGCAATATTGACAATCTCATCAAAAGTGGTATTTCCGTTGTGTTTAATGTTTTTCTGCTTCTTTCTGTCTCTTGGTGGTTCCTTGAGGGCTTTGATGATCAGGGCAGAGGCAGAAGGTGCCACTTCAATCTGGGCCTGTTTTGAATAGTTAGTTTCACTGTAATCCTCAGACCCTTCCAGTCACCGGTTGCCTTGGCGATGTCATCACCAACCTTTTTTGGAGACAGACCCAGGGGGCCGATCTTGGGGGCCAGGGCAGACGTGGCACCGACTTCGCCGCTGGTGCACCTCAGGTATACATATGACTTTGATCTCGTTGGGGTCGAACTTAGGCGGCATGGTGGAGGCAGCTGGTGTCGGACGAACCCGGATTCGGGACGACCGAAGAAAGTTGCACCTTGGCCTCCTCTGAGCTGAAAACCGAAAGCTGCATTAGTATTTTTTAAACCAAAGAGTAAGATATTAATATTTAACATATGGATTGATATGATGGGCATGCTCACTTAGTCTTATGTCTGATTGTTGGTGTCAGAAACAGGATACACGGTATCCTGGAAGAAGACTGGGAGTTCCCCAACACAGAGTGTTTTGGCAGTGGTGCCATACTCCTTCTTTCACATCTAGTGTACTGTAATGTTTTGCTGTTAACTGTGCCAAGTCAAGTGAATTTGTGGATAACATGATCTTGCTTTAACTAAACTAACCCTTATAAGAAGTAAAAGTGAATTAAAAAGATTCCTGTTAAAATAAATACCCCTCTGCTCAACCTCTCCACAAACCCAGCCATACAATAAAAATAGCACTAAGACTGCAAGTCCAAATGAATAGCAAAAAAGAAAAGAAAAAATAAGGAGAAAGCAGGGTAAATAGAAACCACAAATTAAGGTGGTAGAAAGGAATCCGATAAACTAGCAATGACAAGTGTAAACAGATGAAACTTACCAGTTAAACAGCATATATTGGCAGATTGTGTTTTTAAAATCTAACTATGCGTTGTTTTTAAGAGATATATCTAAAATATAAGGACACAAAGTTTGAAAGTAAAAAGAAAATATATGTTTAGGAAATATAACCAAAAGAATACTGGTGCCACTATATTGATACCAGGCAAAATAAAGTTTAAGGTAGAAAACATTGTTAGGCATAAATATGGTTACTACATCATAATGAAAGGAACAATTCATCAAAAAGTTATAACAAATTTAAACTTGTATATATCTACATTATCACAAAAATAAGGCAAAAACGGACAAACTCACAAGGAGAAAAGGACAAATACACACAAATAGGAGATTTTAGAAAGCAAATTTCTCTTCATATTTGCGAGATAATGCAGGAAAAATATTAATGAAGGTATAAAAAACTTGAAAACACAATTAACAGGATTTCCCTAGTGGACACACATAGAATCATACATCTATCAATTAAATAATACATATTTTTTTCAAGCACACATAAACAGTTTAAAAAATTGATCATTAACTTGCAAACTGAATAAATACCAAAGAATATTTATCATGGTGCACATATTCTCTGACCACAGTGAAACTGTATTAGAACTAATAAAATGAAGACAATTTTAAAGCCACATACACTTGGATATTTAATAACTATATATCACATGGGTCAAAGAAGAAATTTTACTAGAAACCAGAAAATATTTAGAACTAAATGACAATGAAAATATCAAAGCTTGTGGGAGTATAATTAAGGTGCTATTTAGGGGAAAATATAGAGCTTTAAACTTTTATATTAGAAAAGGTAAAAGATTAAAAATTAACCCCAAAAGTTAGAAATAAAACAGCAAGAAAGTAGAAGGAAAAAAATTTTAAAGTAAGAGCAAAACTTAATGAAATAAAATACTAAGCCAACTCAAGAGGAATGACAAGATAAAACACTATTTTTTCATGTATAAAGTTGACAAACATACATGGTAGGTAGGCCATGATAGGCTTGATCTCATATACTTATGTTAACAGCTTATTGTTGTTAAAGTTTGTATTTCTTCTCAAGTAATTTTATTTTTAGCAAAGGTTATTGACTACACAGGGAATTAAATGTGGCTTAGACTTTGTAAGTCTATCCTCTAAATATATTCACAAATAGAAAATAATATACAATGAAAACCTGGTTGTTTGAAAAAGATTAATAAAACAGACAACTCTCTGGTAGAGTGGTCTAGAACAAAAGGAGAAAAGGTATGAATAAATAATTATAATGAAAATGGGTTTAAAGTAATTCATATAGTAGATAGGATATTGAAACAATAGTAAGAGAACTTTGTGAACATCTTTATGCCAATAAATTTGAAAACTTAAATGAAATGGATAATTCAATATAAAACTATAATTTACCAAAACTAATTCAGGAGGAAATGGGAAAACTTGAGCATACTTATGATTATTCATTAACTGAGGCAGTGGTTAAAATCTATCAATCAACCAACACACCACCCATCCCCTAGATAGTCGGTTGTATAAGTGAGCTCTATCAGACATTCAAGGAACAGATAATCCTAATACTACATAAACTATTGTATTAAATCTCTCCCAACTCATTTTATAAGTCTAGTATAACCTCAATGCCAAACCAGGCGAGGATATCATGAGAAAGGAACACTACAGGCTAACTTCACTTATGAACATCTATGCAAAAATCTAAAATAAAATACTAGCAATCAGAGTGAATAATGTATTAAAAATACATTATGACCAAGTTGGATTTATCTTGGTAATAAGAGTGATTTAACATTAGAAAAAGCTATTAAATTTACTTTACCACAATAATACAACAAAGGAGCAAAACTAGCACTTGTATTCAACCTTGTACTGTAGGTCTCAATCAGTGTAGTAAGAAAAGGAAAATAAAAAGGAAGGATCAAAAAGGAGAAACGACGCTTATTATTTGCAAATGACATGATTGTGTATGTAGAAAATACAAGAGAATATATAAACTATTATAACAAAGTTTGAGTATATAAGAGCAATATAAAAAATATCAGCTGGATGAGGTGGCTCACACCTGTAATCCTAGCACTCTGGGAGGCCGAGGTGGGAGGATTGCTTGATGTCAGGAGTTTGAGACCAGTCTGAGTAAGAGTGAGACCCTGTCTCTACTAAAAATAGAAAAATTAGCCAGGCATGGTGGCGCATGCCTGTAGTCCCAGCTACTCATGAGGCTGAGGCAGGAGGATCCTTTGAGTCCAGGAGTTTGAAGTTGCTGTGAGCTAGGCTGACACCACAGTACTCTAGCCCGGGGTGACAGAGTGAGACTATGTCTCAAAAAAAAAAAAAAAAAAGAAAGAAAAGAAAAAATATATAAAAATGAACAAATTATAACTACACACATTGATGGAAGAATTTCATAAACGCACTGAGTGAAAGAAGCAAATTGCCAAATACGTGCTATATAATTCCATTTCTGTAAAGTGTCAAAACATGACAAACTGCCATGTGTCTATGGATAGATGAATATGTGGTAAAGGAGTAGCGTTTACCTCTGGAGTGGGAGGGACGGGCATAGGATCAGAGAAGGCTGCAACTGCATGTTTTTTATTACTTTAAAAAGAAGCAAATATATTAAGATTTGACAGAGATGGGTCGTGATAATATCATGATATGACATGACATGAGTTATCATTTTATTAGCCCCTTAGTGTGTGCTCGAAATGATGCATTTGAAAAAGTATCATTAGTTCAGTATCATCTGTTTGTGTATGTGAGAGAGTTAGAACTTAAATTGTTTGCTACTGGCCGGGCGAGGTGGCTCACGCCTGTAATCCTAGCACTCTGGGAGGCCGAGGCGGGCGGATCGCTCAAGGTCAGGAGTTTGAAACCAGCCTGAGCAAGAGCGAGACCCCGACTCTACTATAAATAAAAAAGAAATTAATTGGCCAACTAATATATATAGAAAAAAAAATTAGCTGGGCATGGTGGCACATGCCTGTAGTCCCAGCTACTTGGGAGGCTGAGGCAGCAGGATTGCTTGAGCCCAGGAGTTTGAGGTTGCTGTGAGCTAGGCTGACGCCATGGCACTCACTCTAGCCTGGGCAACAAAGCGAGACTCTGTCTCAAAAAAAATAAAAAATAAAAAAAAATAAATAGTTTGCTACTGCTGCTATTTTCTCACCTTTGCAGCCTCTTCTTTCTGCTTACACTGTCCCAGATTTAGAGTTATTTTGCTGAACAGGAAGCACACATTTTCAGCTTGAAGCTCGCTTTATTTGAGACAAGGGTCAGCAAATTTTTTTGCAAAGGGCCAAATTGTATTTTCAGCTTTGTGGGCCATACGGTCTCTGTTGCAACCACACAAGTCTGCCATTGTAGCGTGAAAGTAGTGTGGTCGGCAGAATTCTAGGATGGCTTCCAAGATTCCTGGCCCCTGAGACACACAAACTTTATCTCGGTTATTCAATCAAACACTAATCTAGGTGCTGCTGTGAAGAGATTCTGGAAATGTCATTAATGTCCCAATCAGTTGACCTCAAGATACGGAGATCATGTGTGGTAGGCTTGGCCTAATCAGGTGAGCCTTTAAAAAGGATGGGCGTCTTCGGAGTAAGGGAGATTTAAAGTGTTAAAGAGGCTCCACTCGAGGGAGACTCTCTGTTGCTGACTTTGAACATAGATGGGTCATGTGGCAAGGAATACAGGCAGCTTCTAGGAGCTGAGGGCAGCCCTTCGATGATGGCCAGCACAAGAATGGGAGCCTCAGTCCGATGACTGCAAGGAACTAAATTATACCAACTACTAACATGAGCTTGAAAGAGGACCTTGAGCCTCAGCGGAGATGACTGTCACCCTAGCCAACACCTTGATTTCAGCCTGGTGAGACCCTGAACAGAGAGTCCAGCTAAATCCTGCCTGGACTGCTGACCCACAGAAACTGTGAGATAATAAATTTGTGTTGTTTTAAGCTACCAAGGTTGTGGCAATTTGTTAGACAGCAATAGGATACTGATATTAATACAAACAGCCATAGACAATATGTAAGTGAATGAGCAAGGGAGGCTGTGTTCCAATAAAACCTTATTTATTGGATATTGAAATTTGAATTTCATGTAATTTCCACGTATCATAAAATATTATTATTTTGATTTTTCCCCAACCATTTAAATATATACAACCACTCTTTTTTTTTTTTTTTTTTTTGAGACAGAGTCTCGCTTGTTGCCCAGGCTAGAGTGAGTGCCGTGGCATCAGCCTAGCTTACAGCAACCTCAAACTCCTGGGCTCAAGCAATCCTCCTGCCTCAGCCTCCCAAGTAGCTGGGACTACAGGCATGTGCCACCATGCCCAGCTAATTTTTTTTCTATATATATTAGTCGGCCAATTAATTGCTTTCTATTTATAGTAGAGACGGGGTCTCACTCTTGCTCAGGCTGGTTTTGAACTCCTGACCTCAAGCAATCCACCCACCTCGGCTTCCCAGAGTGCTAGGATTACAGGCGTGACCCACCTCGCCCGGCCTATACTACCACTCTTAATGGTGGGATGGATTTGGCCTGTGGGTTAGAGTTTAGCAACTCCTTGATCTAGGAATTGGAGCGTTTTTTGTCAGATCCTCTGAACTTTTGAGAATTTTTAAGGTTGCAAAGGAATATGGAAATGAGTCTCTAAAACATTCCTTTCTTCAAGATTTGAAATGAGTCGCAGCTCATTTTCTTCCCATAATATTGTAAGCATCATAGCATTTTTCAAATACACAATACATTTTAAAACAATTTTCTCTAATGGTCTCAATCTCTTCTAAATATCAAATCCAAACTATAAAGCCATTTAATTTATACATCAATTTCCAGCACTCAAATAGGTTCAAAGGAACATTGTCAACTCTAATGAAAACATTGTAGTTATTTATTTATTTTATATCCCCCAAGGAAGTACTCTTTATTCTTTTGATTGTATGATGCTAATTAGTTGATAAACATGCATGGCCTTTCTTAAGACATGTTAATTAGTATGAGTGTTGCTATAACAATCTTCTGGCAATTTACATTTTCAAAATATCTGGTATATCATGCATTCATTTTTATCATTTAATGAAATTCCTAAATAAGGAATTTAGAATGCTGTGCTCAAACTTTCTTTGATGAGAAGTGGAGATATGAAAACAGGTAGGACTCTTGGAAACAGCAGTTTGATAGCACAAGATAGACATGTTTTGGGGGAAACTTTCTGGATTTGTTTTCTGGGCTGGGGAGCTGCCATAATAAGATACCACAAACTGAGTGGCTTCAAACAACAGAAATTTGTTCTCTCACAGTTCTGGAGACTAGAAGTCTGAAATCAAAGTGTCTTCAGTGCCTGCTCCCTCTGAACCCTGGAGGTGAGAATTCTTGCCTCTTCCTGTCTTCTGTTGTTCTCTAGCAATTGGCATTCCTTGGGTTGCAGATGGATCCCTCCAATCTCTGCCTCTGTAACCACATGGCTATCTTTTCCTTGTGTGTGTCTGTCTTCTACTCTTTTCTTTTCTTTCTTTCTTTTTTTTTTTTTGAGACAGAATCTTGCTTTGTTGCCCAGGCTAGAGTGAGTGCCGTGGCATCAGCCTAGCTCACAGCAACCTCAAACTCCTGGGCTCAAGCAATCCTGCTGCCTCAGCCTCCCAAATAGCTGGGACTACAGGCATGCTCCACCATGCCCGGCTAATTTTTTCTATATATATTAGTCGGCCAATTAATTTCTTTCTATTTATAGTAGAGACGGGGTCTCGCTCTTGCTTAGGCTGGTTTCAAACTCCTGACCTTGAGCAATCCGCCCGCCTCAGCCTCCCAGAGTGCTAGGATTACAGGCGTGAGCCACCGCGCCCAGCCTCTACTCTTTTCTTATAAGGATACCAACCATATTAGATTAGGGCCCACCCTAATGACCTCATCTTAATTGATCACATCTGTAATTATTTCCAAATAAGGTCACATTCACAGGCACTGGGGGTTAAGACTTCAACATACCGTTTTGGGGAAGACAATTCAACTCATAACACTTTCCCAATGAAAAAGACAAGGATGAAAGGTAGAACCAGAAAATTAGAATGACCTTAACAGTTTTCTGTAATAACTACCTACTTTTACATTTGGAAAAACTGAGCCATAGGGCGATTGGGAGATTGCTCAAGGTCATGCAGATAGACAAGGACAGAACTGGGACTGGAAACTGGTAATGACAGGGAGATACACAAATCATACAAATACGTTTCTGGTTAAACAACTAAAATACTCAAGGCTGGCGTAGGAAAAAAAGCAGGAATTAGGCAGTTTATCTGAGTGTTTCTCACCTCCCTTCATTCCCCCTTTCCTCTCCATTGGAACCTCCTTAGCCTCATTCTCTCTTCTAGGAACAGGTGACATTTACTGCGTGCTTCTTGTGTGCTGGCCATTGTGCTAAGTCTTCTGTGGTGCTATCTCACTTAATTCTCATAAAATGATGGCAAATGCTATTATGATCCCATTTTACCATGTGGAAACAGCTTCAGAGAGGTTAATGAATTTGCCCAGAGTCTCACAGCTTGTAAGAGGCTGGGCTGAGATGCAAATACAGGCTAAGCCCACATTTTTAACTACCCTGCTATTTTGCATCCTCCTCCTTGCCATTGCCATCCACCACCACATACTTGCACCTGCTTTCTGCTTTGCCCAAGAAGGGCCTACCTGGAGGGCCTTCTTAAATCTGCCTTTGCAGACAGAGTCCTACATTTCAGAATCATCTCTTAGACTCTGCCTCTTTCAGTGATGAGGTGATAAGAAAGAAAGCAGCTGGCTGTGTGAGCTGGGCTTCCCAGGGGCCTAGGGTCTGTTCCTCAAATTTGAGGATTCCGAAGCCTTGCCTTGTTGGCTTCCCCAGAAGTGTTCAGGTCTGGGGACAGAAACGCCTTACCTAAATGTATAAGTACAAGTGGTTGATTGCTAATCCGGAATACTAATTTGGGAATTTACCCTGAGAAATATGCCTGCCAAGTGTTGCAACCAGAGAGCGATCAATGGAAAGCGATTGCTTCTCAGACAGGGCCTTGCCAGGGGACTGTCAGTGAGATTCTCATGCCCATGAGCAGGGGCCTGGTCTCCCCCCCACCAAAGGGACCAGGGCAAATGAGGCGGGAGTTCTGGCCACAGGCTTGACTCTTGGGCAGCAGGGTCCTAGGGACTGGGTTGTTTCAGGGCTTTTCCTGAGGCAGTCTGAGCTAGAGAGCCAGATGCTATGTGGAGAAGGACCAAGGTTCTAGTAAGAAAGCCAACGCCATGAATTGAGTCAAAGAGATGTAAAGGGGAACGTGAGGAGGGAATTCAGTAGCTCACAGAGATCGGGGCCGGAGAGCTGAGAGGAGATGCAGTGTCCAATGGTGTGCTCAGTCTGAATCTTGCCTCTGACTCTTTGGATTTAGGCCTCTACCAGGTTATCCTGGTGATCAAACCTCAGCCTTCTCTTAAGGGCTTTGACTTGACTTGACCTTCAGGTTCTTGGCAGCCTATGCTGCTTCTGGCAGAAGCCTCACACTCTGGCCCTGTCCCCACAAATGCCAGTCCTCCCCAGGATGGGAAGATTCAGATATTTAGCCACAAATATGTGATCCTGAGGTCCTCACTAACTGCCCTGGCAATGCTCTGTCACTCGCTCTCCACTCCCTGACTCTATGATGATCCAGGAGGAAGATGCAGAGCTCCATGGGTGGGTTTCCACGTTGGCAGACCAAAAAGTACAAGTGGGGGCAGAATCGATTCCATAGTCGATTCAAAGAGCTAGAAAGGCTTTAGGTAGAAGTTTTACAAGAGCCATGTTGGATTTTCCCAACGTTGCTTCCTTTTCTCTCTTTTTTTTTTTGTTTGTTTGTTTGTGGGTTTTTTTTTGTTTGTTCGTTTTTGTTTGTTTGTTTGTTTTTTGAGACAGAGTCTCACTTTGTTGGCCAGGCTAGAGTGAGTGCCCTGGCATCAGCCTAGCTCACAGCAACCTCAATCTCCTGGGCTCAAGCGATCCTCCTGCCTCAGCCTCCTGAGTAGCTGGGACTACAGGCATGCGCCACCATGCCCGGCTATATATATATATATATATATATATATATATATTTTTTTTTTTTCATTTGGTCAATTAATTTCTTTCTATTTTTAGTAGAGACGGGGTCTCGCTCAGGCTGGTTTCGAACTCCTGACCTTGAGAGATCCTCCCGCCTCGGCCTCCCAGAGTGCTAGGATTACAGGCGTGAGCCACCACGTCCCGCTCCTTTTCTCTTTTTGCATTCTTAAATTCCTATTTTCTGCCTTTGTCATGTTCTCTCTCACTTTTGGATATAATTGTGATAGGCATTAACTTTTTATTTTATTAGTAGCCAATAATCATACACAATTGACCTACATGGCTTCTAAAGAGCCACATCAACCGCTCCTGTCAACTGCTCGTCTGACAGCTGGGTGAGCCACCTTGGCTCAGAGCATTGTCTGTTAATCACCAGTGGGCACCAAGTACCAAGCACTTCGAAGGAAATATTTGTTGAATGAGTGAATAAATGAATATGTGATTGAATTTAAACTTTGCTTGTGTTCCCGTTTGCCCAAACATTCACAAGAAAGCAGTTAACTGCTCTTACAGGAAAGCTATGAGCTACTTTTTGTCTGTTTTTAAATTACACAGATAATACTTGCATACATTCTTATCATAAAAGATTCAAACATTATAGAAGCATACAGAACAAAATCCTTATTACCCTCCCTCCCACCACCCATTCCCTGAATTCCAGGCCTACTGTGTGTGGGAGGTGAGTAACCACTGTAACAGTTCAGTGGGCATAATTCTCATCTACTTTCCATGCATTTACATACATGTAATGTATGTATGTTCATATGTGCATATGCCTTATTTTTTTTTTCTTTTTCAGGCAGAGTCTCACTCTGTTGCCTGGGCTAGAGTGCTGTGGCGGCAACCTCAAACTCCTGGGCTCAAGAGATCCTCCTGCCTCAGCCTCCCGAGTAGCTGGGACTACAGGCACGCGCCACCATACCCCAGCTATTTTTTTTTTCTATATATTTTTAGTTGGCCAATTAATTTTTTTCTATTTTTAGTAGAGACAGGGTCTTGCTCTTGCTCAGGCTGATTTCGAACTCCTGACCTTGAGGAATCTGCCCGCCTCAGACTCCCAGAGTGCTAGGATTACAGGCGTGAGCCACCGCGCCCAGCCTGCATATGCCTTTCTTACATAAGAAAGCCTTTCTTACATAAGTGGGATTACCTTATATTTATTATTTTGCAACTTGCTTTTTTGGATTTAGCAATATATTGTAAGCATCTTTCTACATCAGTACATCTACATCATTGTTAATGATTGCTTAGTATTATACAATATGGACATATATTTTACTTAACTAGTCCTATATTGGTATTTCAGTGGTCTATAGTTTGTAACATAAACATTGCTGTAATAATACATCTTTGCTATCCATATTTATTGCATATGTTTTAATATTTAATAAGACAAGTCCTCCCTCACCCCATTATTCTTCATTTTCAGCAGTTTTCTGGTTACCCTTCCTTATTTATTTTCTCCATATGAACATTAGATAAACTTCTCTAGAGTCCCAAATAGGCAGTTTTACTGGGATCATGTTGAATTTATAAATTAACTTAGAGAGAATTGACATATTTTGATGTTGAGTCTTCCTATCCAAAAATATGGTTTTTTGTCTTTTGTTTTATTTAAGTTTTTATCTGGAGTTTCTTTAAATATTCTATTTAAAAATTATGATTACAAAATTAGTAAGTGTCTGTTGTAAAAGCTTTAAACAACTTAGACCTGCATAAATTAAAAATTGCCGGCTTCCTGTCCCCCTCTCCTACTTATTCCTATT
>VSMD01115235.1:0-42341 GCA_008750895.1 Mirza zaza | reverse complement strand
GATGCCCCCTGCCTTAGTTTCCCTCGTCATCTGGCCTCTGCCACCCTCTCCAGCCATTGCCTCTGGTACACTCTAGCAATACCGCCAGACTAGTAGAGTCCCCCCGCCAAAGACTTGCAGTTTCATGCCTCTGTGCCTTCACTCATGCTGTTTCTTTAACTGGAATGCCTTCCCCTGCTCCTCCTGCCTTGTCTGCCTGGCAAACACCTGTTCATCTCTCACAATGCCCTCAAAGGCCCCCTCCTCCAGGAAGGCAACACCCCTGTCCCTCCACTCAAAGTGCTACCTCTGCACTTTGTGAATGCTTCTCATGTGGCACTTAATACACTGTATTTTACTTGTTTACATGTTTGTCTCCCCTTCTAGACTGTGAATCCTTAAGGGCATGGACTGTATCTTATGCATCTCTGTATTTCTGCGCCTAGCACGGTGCCTGGCACATAGTAGGCGCTCAATAAATGTTGAATGAATGAATGATTTAACCAAGGCTCGATCACTCAACAGCTTGTCTTTATTGCTGCGCGTGTGAAAATAGTAGAGAAACTTCTTGCTATTTTCCCGTCTTGGTTCTAGGCCCTCTAACTTGGAGTTACTGAACTTCAAGAGCTTTGGTCAGGAACGATGCCCTAAGTATATTACTTCCACTGCCCATGCATTCAGGGTTTGCAATTTGCTTATCTCGGTGTTGTCCAAAGCTTGAGATGCACGGGTGTACCACTGGCCACAGGAGGGCGATTATATGTGATCACAGCATGTGCCCTTAAAGTCCTATGAAGTCGGAGCACTTCAAGGCCATGGCGCTAGCCTGTCTTTAATGCCTCTCTAAAAAGAAAGAGCCAGGCGCCAGGTCCACACCTTAGTTGGCAACTATCTCTAGTTAAACTTTAACAACATAGTTTTGTTTTCATTGTATTTTTCTTTGGGGTTAATATTTATTTTTGACAAGGGACACTGGTTTTCAGTTCATGAAAGTAGTTAGAGATATTTATTGAAATAGGAAAATACAAAGTAAAGGTGCCATTTGGCTATGGCGAAACTCTTGAAAGTGGCCCTGGTGCGGCTGAAGACCAGGAAGCACTGGCTCAGCGCCATACTTCCTTGGGGCCAACACAGGACACAGTTTTCCCACCCCTGGACACAGTTCAGCCTCCCCTCTTAGGTGCTTCTCACCCCCAGCTGGGGACCTTGACATTGTCCTTGATCACTGCTGCCCCTGGGCTGGGGTTGGAGGAATGGGCCGTGGTTTTTTTGAGACAGTCTCACTCTGTTGCCCGGGCTAGAGTGCCGTAGCATCAGCCTAGCTCACAGCAACCTCAAACTCCTGGGCTCAAGCAATCCTGCTGCCTCAGCCTCCCAAGTAGCTGGGACTACAGGCATGCGCCACCATGCCCGCATAATTTTTTCTATATATTTTTAGTTGGCCAATTAATTTCTTTGTATTTTTAGTAGAGATGGGGACTCACTCTTGCTCAGGCTGGTTTCAAACTCCTGACCTTGAGCAATCCACCTACCTCAGCCTCCCAGAGTGCTAGGATTACAGGCGTGCGCCACTGCTCCCAGCCTGCACCGGGGTCTTCACCTTCCAGAAGGGCAGTTCTGTGTGCTCTGTGATGTGCTGGGGTCACTGTTATCTTGGGCATCTGAGCCCCAAGAATAAGCCCTGGACTGTGCAGTTCACTCTGGGTATGCCCAGCTTCAAGGAGCACTTGGTGATGGTTCTCTGGAGCATTTTCCCAGAGCCTTATGTGATCCTCCCACTGGGCCATCTGTCCCAAATGATGAGCACATGAGTCTCCTGCAGCTGGCACAGACCAGTAACAATCAGACCACATGAATTTTGCTTGCAGGACAGCAGTCACTGGCCTTAGAGACCCTGGTTCCAGTCCCAGCTCTGTCATTCCGCATCTAAGTGACCTTGGGCAAGTCATTTCCCTGACTTCAGTTTCTTCACCTTCCAATGGAGAAGACAACCACTGGCTGCAATGGCCACAACCATAAATGAGTTAGAACCCTTTTAGATGGAAATGACAAATACTCAACATAAAGCAGCTTAAAACAAAAGGAGAATTTATCAACTCATGAAAAGTGTGGGATTGTGTCATGGTGGCTCCAGGCATGGCTGAATCCAAGGGTTCAAAGGGAATGAATCTTCATTCAGCTCTGCTTTCTTCTGTATTATTCTCAGCCAGGCTTTCTCCCTGCAGTGGAAAGATGGTCTCTAGAAGTCCCTGCCTTGCAGGCAGTATACTAGTTCATCCAACTACCTCCAGTAGTTCCAGGGCTTGAATTTCATTAGTCCAGCTTGGGTCATGTGCCCATAGGAGCACATGGGGTCATAATCATAGGAGTCAGGGAAATGGGCTTCTCTGATAGAAGGGAAGCGTTAGACCCAACTGAACTACTTTGGGTTGAGTGTAGGAGGGGCATCCTAAAATGCATAGGGTGCCTGATACCGGAAATGATGCAAGACAGCAAAATCATAAACCTTCACCAGCAACTCCACTTATTGAAGGCTATTAGGAGGGTCAGATGAGAAAAGGCATATGAAGTCACATTGAAAAATGCTACATCAGATTTCTGGCACAATGATTAATTATATAGAGGAAATGGAAGATGGACAAATGGCCTCAAAGGTATTCAAATAATATGTAGTTTTTAAAATAACCAGCAAATAGTTTAGGTTTGTTTCATATTTTTCCTGGATCCCAGGCTGTCTCTCTTTGGGGGAAGAAAAGAAGAAAGGGAGGGGGGCTAAGTGGGCAGCCTTCCTCAGTCCAGGGAAGAACAGATCAGGGGGGAGTTGTAGAAAGGAATGTGCAAGCCCGGTGAGTGCAGGTGTGTGTGGGCGTGTTGGGGCTGCCCTTGGTCCTCCAAACCCTGCCCACACACAGAGCCTTTGAAGGCAGGTGGAAACCCAACACCAAGAGTATGTAAATACACTAGGCTCAGGCCAAATGCTGGACAGGGTGGTATAAATAGCACTTGAAGTTGGATTCATCAGGATACAAATTTAGGTTCTGCTCTGACTGGTTACATGTAAGACTGGACAAGTGTCTTGGTATCACTGAGCCTCATTCTGGAATGGGTGGAGAAACTGAATGACACACACAGTGCTCAGTTAACAGCAGCCCCTCTTTCCTGTTACTGTTATTACTGAACTTAGGGTAATTCCGTTAGGAGCATTAGAACAATGCAGACTCTAGCACTCTGGGAGGCCGAGGCGGGCGGATTGCTTGAGGTCAGGAGTTCAAAACCAGCCTGAGCAAGAGCGAGACCCATTTCTACTATAAATAGAAAGAAATTAATTGGCCAACTAATATATATAGAAAAAATTAGCCAGGCATGGTGGCTCATGCCTGTAGTCCCACCTACTCGGGAGGTTGAGGCAGCAGGATTGCTTGAGCCCAGGAGTTTGAGATTGCTATGAGTTAGGCTGACGCCACGGCACTCACTCTAGCCTGGGCAATAAAGCGAGACTCTGTCTTAAAAAAAAAAAAAAAAAGAACAATACAGACTCTAGGCCAAGTACGGTGGCTGATGCCTGCAATCCCAGCACTTTAGGAGGCCGAGGCAGGGAGATTGCATGAGGTCAGGAGTTTGAGACCAGCCTGAACAACATACCGAGATCCCCATCTCTACAAAAATTTAAAAACTAGCCAGGCATGGTAATGCATACCTGTGGTCCCAGCTACTTGGGAGGCTGAGGTGTAAGGATCACTTAAGCCCACAAATTTTGGGTTACAGTGAGCTATGATGACACCACTGCACTCCAGCCTGGGTGACAGAGTGAGACCCTGTCTCTAAAAAAAAAATAAGAATGTAGACTCTGGAGCCAGCCCATCTGGGTTGGAGTCCCTAATTTCCGTATGTTAACTGGTGAAAGTTACTTAACCTTTCTGTACCTCAGTTTCTCATCTGTCAAATGGGGATGATAGTACCTACCTTAGCAGCTTATTGTGAGGATTGAATGAGTTAATACCGTCAGCGCATAGTGAGCCCCCTCTAGGTTAGCAGTTGTTCAGTGGATGCCTACCTGAGCACTTGGGAGGCTGTCCATCTCAGGCTCAGAGGCGCCGCCCTACCCAGTGCCACACAGCTAGTATGTCAACCTGCTCCAAGGTGTTCTTACACTGGCTTAAGGAACAAAACAATGATTTTTTCATAGATCTCTTCCAGAGGGTTAAAAAATAGACAACAGGCCAGATGTGGTGGGTCACACCTATAATCCGAGCACTTTGGGAGGCCAAGGCAAAGAATCACTTGAGCTCAGGAGTTCGAGACCAGTGTGGGCAACACAGTAAGACCTCATATCTACAAAAAATAGAAAAATTAGCTGGGCATGGTGGCACGTGCCTGTAGTCCCTGCTATTCAGGAGGCTGAGGCAGGAGGATCGCTTGAGCCCAGGAGTTTAAGGTTGCAGTCAGCTGTGCTGATGCCACAGCACTCTAGCTTGGGTAAAAGAGTGAGATCCTGTCTCAAAAAAGCAAAATAAAAGGTCAGGCGCAGTGGCTCACACCTGTAATCCTAGCACTCTGGGAGGCCAAGGTGGGCAGATCACTCAAGGTCGGGAGTTTGAGACCAGCCTGAGCAAGAGCGAGACCCCGTCTCTACTATAAATAGAAAGAAATTAATTGGCCAACTAATATATATAGAAAAAATTAGCTGGGCATGGTGGCACATGCCTGTAGTCCCAGCTACTTGGGAGGCTGAGGCAGCAGGATTGCTTGAGCCCAGGAGTTTGAGGTTCCTGTGAGCTAGGTTGATGCCACGGCACTCTAGCCCGAGCAACAGAGTAAGACTCTGTCTCAAAAAAAAAAAAAAAATTAAAATTAAAAAAATTTTTTAAATGCAAAAAAAAAAGACAACAAACTGGGTGCTAGTCCTTCTGCAAGCTGCTTTTCCCAACTGTTTTCCCCTCTAGCAGCCAGCAGGAAAGAGCCGGTAAAAGGGGGATGGAATTTTGGTGGGAGAGGTGAGAGAGTTGAGAAGAGCCCCCAGGAGATGGGGAGCCTATGAGGACAGGAAGGCAGGACCCCCTTGCAGTAGGGGCGGCTGCAGAGAGGGGTATTGGGAGAGAGCTCTGGAGGGAAGAGCACATGGGAAGCCAATCTTCTCTCAGGCCAGGAGATCTGGACAGGAGCGGAGCGGAGAGGGCATAGGCAGAGAACTATGTGGGTGCTTCTAGTAGAACATCTAGACCATAATTTGCTTCTTTCTTTTTTAAACTTTGTCCTAATAATCCAAATAATTTTACCTAACTTTGTGTAATTCACATTATGAAAGCAATAGGGTGTGCTTGTTTCTTTAGCTTTTATATGAATCTTCTATATCTTATAAATAGCTTTATTGAGATATAATTCACATAGCACAAAATTCACCCTTTTTTTTATTTTATTTTATTTTATTTTTTTTGAGACAGAGTCTCACTTTGTTGCCCAGGCTAGAGTGAGTGCCGTGGCGTCAGCCCAGCTCACAGCAACCTCAATCTCCTGGGCTCAAGCGATCCTGCTGCCTCAGCCTCCCAAGTAGCTGGGACTACAGGCATGTGCCACCATGCCCGGCTAATTTTTTCTATATATATTAGTTGGCCAATTAATTTCTTTCTATTTATAGTAGAGATGGGGTCTCGCTCTTGCTCAGGCTGGTCTCGAACTCCTGAGCTCAAACAATCCGCCCACCTCGGCCTCCCAGAGAGCTAGGATTACAGGCTTGAGCCACCGCGCCCGGCCAATTCACCCTTTTAAAGTGTACAGTTCAGCGATTTTTCGTCGGTTTTGTGACCATGAACACAATCTAATTTTAGAACATTTCACATCCCAAAAAGAAACCATGCATCCATTTGACATCACTCCCTTCCTCCATGGCCTCACCCAGCCAGCGCTAGGCAACCACAAATCTACTTTTCGTCTCCGTAGATTAGCCTGTTCTGCACATTTCATATAAATGGAATCATACAATATGTGGTCTTTTGTGACCGGCTTCTTTTGCTCAACATGTTTTCAAAGTTTATACATGCTGTAGCACGTATCAGTTCTTTTTTTGAGACAGAGTCTCACTTTGTTGCCCAGGCTAGAGTGAGTGCCGTGGCGTCAGCCTAGCTCACAGCAACCTCAAACTCTTGGGCTCGAGCAATCCTGCTGCCTCAGTCTCCCGAGTAGCTGGGACTACAGGCATGTGCCACCATGCCTGGCTAATTTTTTCTATATATATTAGTTGGCCAATTAATTTCTTTCTATTTTTAGTAGAGATGGGGTCTTGCTCTTGCTCAGGCTGGTCTCAAACTCCTGACCTCAAACGATCTGCCCACCTCAGCCTCCCAGAGTGCTAGGATTATAGGTGTGAGCCACCGTATCAGGTCTATAAATTAAAAAATTTTTTTTAATTTTTTTTTTTTTTTGAGACAGAGTCTCATTTTGTTGCCCAGGCTAGAGTGAGTGCCATGGGGTCAGCCTAGCTCACAACAACCTCAAACTCCTGGGCTCAAGCAATTGTCCTGCCTCAGCCTCCCGAGTAGCTGGGACTACAGGCAGGTGCCACCATGCCCAGCTAATTTTTTCTCTATATATTTTTAGTTGACCAATTAATGTCTTTCTATTTATAGTAGAGATGGAGTCTCGCTCTTGCTCAGGCTGGTCTTGAACTCCTGACCTCGAGCAATCCACCCGCGTCAGCCTCCCAGAGTGGTAGGATTACAGATGTGAGCCCAGCGCCCGGCCAAAATTTTTTTTTTTTAATTTTTCATAGATGTAGATTCTCACACTGTTACCCAGGCTGGTCTTGAAGTCCTGGCCTCAAGCAATCCTCCTAACTTAGCCTTCCAAAGTGCTGTAATTACAGGCATGGCCACCTCACCGTACCTCAAATATAGAAAATTTCAAGTTTTTTTATTTTTATTTTTTTATTTTTTTGAGACAGAGTCTCGCTTTGTTGCCCAGGCTAGAGTGAGTGCCGTGGTGTCAGCCTAGCTCACAGCAACCTCAGACTCCTGGGCTCAAGCAATCCTCCTGCCTCAGCCTCCTATGCATCTGGGACTACAGGCATGCGCCACCATGCCTGGCTAATTTTTTCTATATATATTAGTTGGCCAATTAATTTCTTTATATTTATAGTAGAGACGGGGTCTCGCTCTTGCTCAGGCTGGTTTTGAACTCCTGACCTCAAGCAATCCGCCCACCTCGGCCACCCAGAGTGCTAGGATTACAGGAGTGAGCCACCTTGCCCAGCCAAGTTTTTTTTATTTTAATGTGCTAGTTCTACTTACAGACTTTAACTTAAAATGACAAGTCTAAATCATTCAACTGCTCAATTTAAATTAGAATCCTCAGGCTTGTCTTTTATGCACTTCGATATGCCAAATTATTTTAAACATATCGAGAATTCGAAATATGTACGTTTTATGACACATGTATATGCACAAATAATACTGCTAGTTTGATTCTCATGAGCATTTCTACGTGGAATCCTAAATCTTTCTGAAGTTGAAAGATGACTAACCAAAAAAGAGCCATTTGAGGATTACCTTCCCAAGTGATCTGGCCTGGAAGTGGTGGCCAGCTCCTCAGGTAACTGAGGAAGTTTTGCACCAAGATTTTTCCCGTGACCCCCACTATCAGGCTGAGCCCCTTTTTATATGTACAGGATGGAGATCAAATGGCCCACAGCCTGGGGTTTGAGTGACAGCATCATTCAGTTTTCAAGGCTATATCTCTAATCACTCCCCATATCGTTGCCCTACTTGTTTGCATTCAGTGTATCATCTATTTACGGCTTCCTTATCCTCTGATTTCTCTCAGACTCTGGAGCCTGACTGCCTTGGGTTGAGTCCTGGCTCTGCCAATTATTAGCTGTGTGGCCTTGAGAAAGTGTTTAACCTCTCTGTGCCTCAGTTTTCTTGTTCATAAAAGTGGAGGTAATAAAAGTACCTACTTCACAGGGTTAGTCTGTAGATTGACATAACATATGTAAAGCCCTTTAGAATAGTGCCTGGCCAAAAGTAAGCATGGTTAAGGGTTTGCTATGATTGTTGTTGTCGTCATCATTATTGTTACATGTATTAGGACACAACTTGCAGAGATATTCACGTGTCATCTAACTGGATTCTTTGCATGTGAGGCTACGTCTGACTTTGGGTCACAGTTTCTAAGGTCGTTCTAATGACCCATTTCTTACCCCTGTTTCTTAATAATGTCAAATGCTCCCTCTGCTGGACAACATCTCATGCATGAGCCGAGCTCCAGACCCTGCAATGTCAATTTCTTCCAAGGTCTGAGTGTAGCGGAGTGGGTTGATGGCCCTTTAAGGGGGGGGGGGGTGCTAGCTCCCGGTTGCCATGGAGATAGCTGGACACAGACCGGGCAGCGGCAAGCAGCATGTCCTCCAGAGTTTACTCCATAGGTGGGAAGAGGGCTGCTGGGGCTGGGAACTGGGGGACCTCTTCTCCCTCACACTCCCTCCTAGGCTTAGTCTGGGAGGATGCTGCTCCCCGGGGAAGCGGGGCTGGGACGGGGTACGCCTGTCCCAGCCGCCCTCTCCCCAGGGCCCGCTGTGTTAACACGTCCTCCCCGTGCAGCCCACAAAGCGCAGGCGCCCCCGACCCCAAGCCCCGAGCATCTGCCATTCCCAGAGGCCAATGCTGAAGCCATCGACTTCCTCAGCTCCCTCGGTGAGCCCAGACGGTGGGGCGGTGGCGAAGTAGGGCCGTGGGGGCCGGGGTGCAAGTCTGGGGAGGAGGGAGGAGGGAGGCTCAGACCGGCCCCCCACAATCTCAGCCTTGATTCTCCTGGGATTCAGAAAAGGCTTGAGGACTGCTATTTGCTGACACTCTTGAAGGGAAGACTCCAGGGACGTGGGGGAGGGGGTCTTCACCTGCTGGCTCCCATAGATGCCACTGGAGCCCAGGCAAGGGCCAGCGGGGAGGCGTGTGGGGTGAGGAGGGGTAGGTGGATACTGCGGGGGACCCTGGTGGTCAGGGATTAGAGGATTGGGATCCAGGAGCAAGGACTTTATCTGTTCCCACCGGCCCCTCACCCCCAGAGCAGGAGGAGCTGCAGATGCTGTTGTTCTCTGAGAGCCTGGACATGATCTCAGAAGCAGGGGAGCCCCAGGGAGAGCTGAGCATTGAGGTGAAGAAAGGGAAATACAAGGACGGATCTGGCGTCATGTCATCCTGCATCTTCGTGCACGCCTTTAGCCGTGGCTTCTTGGACAAAATGCTCTGTGGAAACTCCCTACTGGGTAGAGTTCCTGCTGTCTCAGCCTGTCACCCCTCTCCCTCTCCACCGTACCCCCCAGCCACTCCCAGAATCTTGATTCAGGACCAACTCCCCTGACTTCGCCTTTGCCTTGGGACCAGGACTAGGCCAGGCTGGGCGGGAGGTGCAAGGAGATTATTCACAGCCTCAGGACGAGAGCAGCGCTGACCCATGGTAGTTCTTCTGTGACCACATTAGGCCTGGTCTTCCAGTCTGGGCCACCACCCTCCCTTCCTTCGATCTCCAACCCATGTCTCCTGTGACATCAGTGTTTGCCTCCCCACATCCCAGGCTATCTTTCGTGGCGTTTGGAGGTCAGAGAACAGCATAGTCACGAGTTCATCAAGGTACTTCCTGGGGCTGAAGCTTTGATCCTGATCCAGGGTGAGGGAATAGAAACGCTGGGAAGGAGGGAGGGGCCCCTGCGGGGTGTCGCCCCGACTCTCTCCCTGCTCACCCTGCAACCCCACAACTCAGGAACCAATCTATCCAGGATACTGGAGGTGAGCAGTGGTTTGCTGCTGTTGAGTTCTCCTGATACAGAAGCTCTGAACCCCGCCCACACCAGCCCTCCCCAAGCCCGAGAGCCCAGCTTCTCCCTGGGGGCCTGGGGGCTGCCCTGGGAGCCCAGCTTCTCCCTGGGGGCCTGGGGGCTGCCCTGGGAGCCCAGCTTCTCCCTGGGGGGCCTGGGGGCTGCCCTGGGAGCCCAGCTTCTCCCTGGGGGGCCTGGGGGCTGCCCTGGGAGCCCAGCTTCTCCCTGGGGGCCCTGGGGGCTGGCCTTTCCCAGAGCCTGCCTTTCTCTGGGGCCCTTGGCCACCTGGCCTCCAAATCCTTCAGCTCTGTGCCCCACACCCTCAGCCCCCTCTACCACGTCACTACCTTCTGGAATGTGACTGTGACCTGTTTACACATTGGAAACTACTGGTGCCTAAGAACCTTTCCATAGAAACTCTCCCCATCTTTTAAAACCAGGATTCTGAAGTGCATTTTTTTTTTTGAGACAGAGTCTTCCTCTGTTGCCTGAGGTAGAGTGATGCATCGCTTTTTAACTTTGCATTTTAACATTGCTTTTTAACTTTGTATTGCACCATAATGTGACTGCTGTTCTTGAGCTTTACTATAAACAAAGGGGGTCTTGGATTTGTTGTGTTGTTGTTGTTCTTTAAATTAAAAACATTACAATGGAGAATGTACAGGTGACCTCTGGACAGTCCAGGGAGTCCCCGAATCTCCCCTGCATGCTCTGCCCTTTAGTTCCCCGTCCTCCCCCTGGAGCAGAAGGCAAGTTTGCTGAAGCAGGACAACCAGCTGGTCTTGACCAGAAGTATCAAGGAGGGTGAGGTGAGGATGAGAGCCCGCTGGCAGCTGCACTGCACATCGCTTCAGAACCGTGATCAGGGACAGGGTGCATCAGGCCAGGAGCCTGGACTGAAGACGCATTAAGAACCATATGCCCTTTGCCCAACACTGGCTTGCCCATCCCCCACCCCCTGCTGCTTTCTGGCTCCAGGTCTCTGACCTAGGTCTGTCCTGAACAGGAACTGAAGACTGGAGTGACTTTTTTCCCCTGGAGCTCAATTAAGGGCTTCATCTCCAAGGCTACCAACCTGGTGCTGCTGAGGGTGATGGCCTGGCGGCGGATGGTGCCCAGCAAAGCCCGCTTCCTGGCCTTGGACACCGAGGGCAAGCTCTGCCATTCCACCTACGTGAGGGGGCTTCTTGGGCAGGGGACTTCCCTTGGGGACAAACTAGAAGGGGACTAGAGGGCACTGAGATGGGGGAGAAGATAGCGTGGAGTGGAAGAGGGAGCCGGGGTGGAATAGAACTGCAGGAGTGGGAGTGGGGCCTCCAAGGGCAAGAGAGAGCAAGAACCACAGTTGTCAGAGAGGTTCAGTGTGGGGCAGGTGGAGTGAGTGAGAGGTGGGAACAGTTCGGGGAAGCAAGCCTTTTTGCACAAAAATCAGTATAGGAAAAATAAACCTAGTGTAGGGATGCTTTTAAAGATACATCGTTTTTAAACTTCAGTATCTTCAACTGCACTTAAATATTCTTTTATGATTTCTCAACCCTGAAGGGTGTTCCTTTTTATTTTTTTGTAGAGACAGGGTCTCAATACTTTGTTGTTTTTTTTTTTTTTTGGAGACAGAGTCTCACTTTGTTGCCCAGACTGGAGTGCCGTGGTGTCAGCCTCGCTCACAGCAACCTCAAACTCCTGGGCTCAAGTGATCCTCCTGCCTCAGCCTCCTGAGTAGCTGGGACTATAGGCATGCGCCACCACCATGCCTGGCTAATTTTTTCTATATATATTAGTTGGCCAATTAATTTCTTTCTATTTATAGTAGAGACAGGGTTCTTGCTCTTGCTCAGGCTGGTTTCGAACTCGGGACCTTGAGCAATCCGCCCACCTCGGTCTCCCAGAGTGCTAGGGTTACAGGTGTGAGCCACCACACCTGGCCGGGTCTCGCTATTTTGTCCAGGCTGGTCTTGAGCTCCTGGACTCAAGCGATCCTCCCACCTCAGCCTCTCAGTCACTGGAATTATAGGTGTGAGTCACCATATCTGGCTTTTTCTTCTTTTATTTTGGCTAAAATGTCATAATCAACATACCTGGGACTTCCTGTAATACGTGATTTTAAAGGCACCCCTTTATAGCTGGGCATGGTGGTGTGTGCCTATAGTCCTAGCTACTCGCGAGGCTGAGACAGGAGAATTGCTTGAGTTTGAGGCTGCAGTGAGCTATGATCATGCCACTGCACTCCAGCCTGGGCAACGGAGCGAGATCCCATCTCTTAAAAAAAAAAAAAAAGCTGTGCCTTTGAACACAAGAGATTTCAAGACACTTTGACGGCTGATTTGTCTTTCCTGGACCAACTTTATCAATTACATTCTAGGCTTGTGCATCACAAACACAGCAAGCGGCAATGTGTTTGACACGAACGAATGAGCACACGCCATGTCTCCCACTTTATTTGAAGCATTAGTACTTTTCTCTCCACAACCCCAGCCATAACAGGGGTTTAAGATTTAATTACAACAGGGACAACTTGCCAGCAGCAGCAAGGGCCTGAGGTGGCCACCAATCTCAGCCTGGTCTCACTCCTCAGAGCCTTACTCCCCCACCTCCCCCCACTGGCCCCTGTAGCAGCCAACCCCCCATCCCCCACTCACGCCCTCACTGCTCCTCATCCTTGTAACAGAATCTGCCAATTATAAGCACTGGGTCTTAGAGGTAGCATGAGAGGGGCTGGGGCAGGGACAACCTGGCTCTCTAAGAAGGGGTCCCCAATTTAGCTTGGGGGGGTGCAACTCAAATCTGTGGCACCTGAGGGTCTGGACAGCCAAGGGCTGCTAATCAGCGGCGGACGAGGAATGAAGATGTGAGATGGAGGAAAGGCCAGAGTGAGACAGCGGGGAGACCTTGGTGGACATCCGCCTCACGCCGCCCCCATTTCGCCCGTTACCAGCAAGCCCTGGGCTTCCAGACGATCCAGGTGGGCCGTCAGCAGGCTGAAGTGTTCATCGTGGAGCAGACTGTACACTCGGAGGAGGGCATCCCCATGTCCTGCCAGTACTACCTGCTGCCCGATGGGTGAGCATGGGTGCTCAACGATGGGGTGGGGGATAGGCCAAAGGGGAGACCAGCTGTTTCCGGGGACACCCACAGGAAGAGTTGCCACTGAGATCCAGCTGACCGTCCCCTGCTTTAGCCACATCATTCACCCGTTCTTCATCTACTCGCTTGTTCTCCTAATTGTCACAGAGCCCCCAAGACCTTCTCACCAAAGAACCCAGAATGGCTGAGGAAGCTAACGCCCCTCCACAGGCCAGGCCGAGGCAGAGCTAAAGCAGCTGCCACGGTGTTAGGGGTAATCACGGAACACACCAAGGTTTGAATGACTGGACGCTTGATCGAACCCATGTGCTGGGAGAAGTGCCCCTGGCATGCTACCAAGCTGCCACCAGCAAAGCTCTGGCTCCAAATCACAAGATAATTCGGGTGGGGGAGAAGAATTTGTTTCTTGAAATTTCAGAATACCATGTTTCCCTGAAAATAAGACAGGGTCTTATATTTATTTTTCCTCAAGAAGTCACCCTAGGGCTTATTTTCAGGGGATGTGTTATTTTCTCCTCAAAGCCTCAGCTTGCAGCACACACAGGATGGCTGGGACCTGACAAGGGGAGCCGACCTTGTTGGTGGGGCTGCCCGCACCTTTCTGGTCACCTCTGGGATAGTAGCTGTCACGATGGGGCAGATGAGAAGGGCTGCTCATCTTCTTTACCACTCCACGACAAAATGCATGGCTTGTGCAGATACATTGCCTAGCCATGCCCATCACTAGGACTTATTTTCAAGGTAGGGCTTATATTGTGCAAATGCTTAGAAATCCTGCTAGGGCTTATTTTATGAGTAGGTCTTATTTTCAGGGAAACACAGTAGGTATTTGCATGATTACTACCTTGGGGAAAAAAGTAATCAGACTGTTGTCTTTTCTTATTTCATAACTTAGTATGTTTCTACTTTGAGTGTCCCATAGCAGAAGGCTCCATGATTTTATCTCTAAAGGTCTCAGTCTTCCCCCTCCCCCTCCCACCAAGCAGGGGCCTTATGCTTACCAAGCCCTGTGTATTATCTGGTAATACAGAAATGAACACCACCCAAGAACTCAAAAACCAAGAGCAGGAGGCAAAAGTAAACTGAGGTCTCCAGGACAGGTCTCTGAAGGGGGCACTGTCATGTATCAGCCTTCTCAGGCTGCCATAACAAAAGAGTACTGGCTGGGTGGCTTCAACACAGAAATGTATTTTCTCACAGTTCTGGAAGCTGAAGTCCAAGATCTTAGTGTCCTCAGGGTTGGTGTCTGGTGAGGGCTCTCTCTTGGCTTGTAGACAGCCGCCCTTTCTACTGTGTCCTCACATGGCCTTTCTTCTGTGTGCGAGGGGACAGAGAGACTTCTCTGGCATCTCCTTCTCTTAAGGACACCAGTGCTATCTGATTAGGGCCCCACCCTCATGACCACATTTAACCTTTTTTATTTGAGACAGAGTCTCGCTTTGTTGCCCAGGCTAGAGTGAGTGCCGTGGCATCAGCCTAGCTCACAGCAACCTCAATCTCCTGGGCTCAAGCGATCCTGCTGCCTCAGCCTCCCGAGTAGCTGGGACTACAGGCATGTACCACCATGCCCGGCTAATTTTTTCTATATATATTAGTTGGCCAATTAATTTCTTTCTATTTTTAGTAGAGACGGGGTCTTGCTCTTGCTCAGGCTGGTTTCAAACTCCTGACCTCGAGCAATCCGCCCACCTCTGCCTCCCAGAGTACTAGGATTACAGTCGTGACCCACAGTGCCCGCCGGCCCACATTTAACCTTAATTACCTCCCTAAAGGCCTTATCTCCAAATGCCATCACTTTGGGGGTTAGAGGGGCAAGGCACAATTCAGCCCATAGCTGGTGGTCTAGGAAGACTCATGCTTGCATCTTCTGTGTTGCACTCCAGGCACGTGGCCAAGAGAATCCAGGTGGGCTCCCCAGGGTACTGCATCATCACCAAGATGCCCATAATGAGGGAGGAAGGTGAGTGAAGCCAAGTAGGCATCTAGCGGGAGAGTGAAGGGGAGGTGGGAGGGCCTGGGGCCTTCCAGGATGCAGGGCCGGACTGAGGTGCTATGAATGGGACAGGAGGCTGGAGTCAGACAGAGAAGTTTTGCCCTCAGCCCCTTCCTGCAACTCTGCGCATGTGGGCAGAATCCTGGGATTTCGCTGGAGCCTTCTGTTTGGGTGTTGCTGGGATCCCTCTGTGGATCCAAGGAAGGTTCTGGGGTGGGAGACGCAGCTTTCCTTCCTGCCCACCCAGATGAGATTGAGCCTCGCCCAGTGTTTGAGAAGAAGCCCCTGGTGTGGGAGGAGGACTTGGAGCTCCTCTCCAAGTTCCTGGAGAGGAAGGTGAGGAGAGGCTACAGACAGCTTGGCGGGGCATGAATCCACCCACCCCGATCTCTCCTTGAGCCTGATTGAAATGCACATCCCTAGGGCCTGTAAGGCTGCGGTGCCCCTTAGCCCTTCTTGGAGCGAGTGGGGAGCCTCTGGGGACGCCCTCGCCCCCAAGGCTCAGGCTCGGGCCGCCCCGTCCCCCTCCAGGAGGAGCTCCGACTCGGCCACACCAGCTATCTGCGGAAGCACCCCGAAGCCCAGGCGCTCATGTCCGACTTCCTGCTCTTCCTGCTGCTGCGCCAGCCCGAAGACGTGGTCACTTTCGCTGCCGAGTACTTCGGCCCCTTCGCGGCGCGCTGCCCGCCGACGCCCGCCTTGCGCTCTTCCCACCGGCCCAGCCCTTTCCGCTCGCTGGACCGGGGGCGCCGCTCGTGCCCCGGGGCCGACTAGGCGGGGCCCTGCGGCGGGGACGCGGCGGGAAGCGGTGGCGTCGGGCCGGGCCTGGCGCGGGCGCGCTTTCGGGCTGCGGCTGTTGTGGGAATAAACCGGGCAGCCCTACCGCTCTGCATTGTCGGCCAGGACCTTCCCTGGCCAGCGTCTTGTGTCTGGGGCTAAAAGTGGGAACCACTGAGATCGTTCATCTAGCGAATTGCAGCCTTTCTTCCTAGATGCTATTTTACTCATTATCCCCATTTTACAGACAAGAAAACAGAGGCACAGAAAGGTTAAGTAACTCAGAGTTGTCACGTGGGGAAGCAGAATTCGAACCCGGACGTTGGACTAGAAAGGCCACACCCTTACCCATTGGGTTAGCGGGGACGGAGGGCATGGCTCCTCGCCACTCAGAACCATTACGGACACCTCTGACCATGACTCTCCTAGCTACCCATCCCAAAGAAACAACACACGGCGGTGGGTGGGGGAGGGAGGAGGTGGCCTTGCTCGACTCCTCCCTAGCTCCCCAAAACGTAGCCAGCGCTCCTCCTCGTTCCCACTGACACAGGAACTCCCAAACTGCGTGGGGGAGGTCCCCAGTCACCCGGCTTCCTTCCGGAGTAAACGAAAAGGGCAGGTGATCTCACCTCCTCTAGGCTCCTTGCATCATGTCAGTCTGGCCAGTGGCTTGCTTCTGCCGGATGCTGGCTGCCGGCTCCGTAGCAAACAGTAGGCAAGGGCCCCTGAAGCAGCCGGTATTGGGGTGCGGACTCCATCCTTCCTTTTGTTCATTCATCCGGCCTGCTGCTGAGAGACTCCGGAGAAACTGTGCTCTCCAGAGCACATGAGCCGACCTGCAAGGTTGGGTGGAGGGTGTGTGTGTGTGTGTGTGTGTGTGTGTGTGTGTGTGTGTCTTTCGGGAGTGTAGGGGGAGTCGGTGACCCAGGAATCAAGAAAAAAGGGCTTCATGGAGGGCTAGCGCCTGAGTTAAGCCCTGAAGAATTTTTAAAAATATATTTTATTGTCCCCTTCCCTTATTTCAAAATAAATACATGTTCATTAGAGAACACTTAGAAAAGGGAGATAAACCAAAAGAAGAAAATGAAATCATCTCCATCTCTTTACCTAGAGGCAGCCACTCTTAACACTTTGGCAAATACCCTCTCTCCACTTTTCTATGCATAAAAGCAGCAGGTGTTTCTTGAGTGTTTACTCTGTCCAGCACTTTTCTACAGATTGTTTGATCTGGTCTTTTTTTTTTTTTTTTTTTTTTTTTGAGACAGAGTCTCACTTTGTTGCCCAGGCTGGACTGAGTGCCATGGCGTCAGCCTAGCTCACAGCAACCTCAAACTCCTGGGCTCAAGCAATCCTGCCTCAGCCTCCCGAGTAGCTGGGACTACAGGCATGTGCCACCATGCCCGGCTAATTTTTTTCTATATATATTAGTTGGCCAATTAATTTCTTTCTATTTATAGTAGAGACAGGGTCTCGCTCTTGCTCAGGCTGGTTTCGAACTCCTGACCTCGAGCAATCCGCCCGCCTCGGCCTCCCAGAGTGCTAGGATTATAGGCGTGAGCCACCGCGCCTGGCCTGATCTGGTCTTAACAACTCCAAGGGACTTAAAAAAATAAAATCATATAGTAATGCATGCTCATTAATGGGAAATCACATACTTAATTACATTATTGACAATTTTCAAAGTTGCAGATCAAATTGAAGTCTCCCTAGAG
The DNA here is from genome assembly GCA_008750895.1 of Mirza zaza. Taxonomy (NCBI): domain Eukaryota; kingdom Metazoa; phylum Chordata; class Mammalia; order Primates; family Cheirogaleidae; genus Mirza; species Mirza zaza. The sequence goes on along the minus strand of VSMD01115235.1, from coordinate 24,994 downwards.
TTCCACTCCAATCTCACTGTATTTTGTAACTTTTTTCATGTATTGTAACTGACTTTGTTTCATCTAACAGTATATTTTGAAAATATTTCCATGTCATTACAGTCTTCTATTTTTGATGGCTGTACCATAATTTAACCAATCTCTCCTTTTCCCCCTATGATAAACGGTGCTGCACTGACCATCTTTGAAGCTAAGTCTTTGCATATGTGATCAATTATTTCCTGATAAGTTGAATTGTTGAATTGCATTTAAGGCTTTTGTTCATTTTAACATAGTGCCAAATTCCACATGGGAAGGATTTTTATCAAGGGTCAGGTAGAGTGTTCCAGGTAGAGCATGTGACATGAACCAAGGGCAGAAGTAGGAAAGTGTAAGCCGTGTTTGTGGTCTAACGCAGTGGCGTCCAATAGAACTTTCTGCAATGATGGAAATGTTCTACATCTGCAGTGTCCACTATGATAGCCACCAGCCATATGTGGCCACTGAGCACTTGAAATGGGTTAATATGACCAAGAAACTGAAGTTTTACTTTCATATTAATCTAAATTTAAATAGCCACATGTGGCTACCACATTGGGCAGTACAGCTCTAGGGGATACACCTTTCATTCAATCAGGCAGTCAGCCCAACAAATACTGGGCTTTTTCCATGTGCCAGGATTATTCTGCGATATCAGCAATGACAAGACAAAGTCCCTGTCCTCATGGAACTTACAGGTGGAGGGGGGGAAATGGACAATAAACACAAAAGGTCATTTAATGTATGATATCTCAGACACTTACGGAAAGAAGTAAAGCCAAATCATAAGTAGAAAATGACTCAAGGTCAGAGGGTTGAGGGCATGGACTTTGGGGCAGACCTCTCTAAGTTTTCAGTTGAGCTGGGACCTAAATGATAAGGAGTCAGACCTAGGGAGAGCTGAGGGAAAAGCATTCTAGGCAGATGGAAGAGCACGTGCAAAGGCTCTGAGCGTGGCGTGTTGGGGAACAGAAGGCCAGTGAGGCTGGAGCACAACAGGGCAGCAGAGGTGGGAGGATGAGAACGCCCGGTCATTGTGAGGTGGGCAGGCCTGGATCCCACAGGGTCTTCCAGGCCCTGGCAAGCTCTCTTCATCTGCAGAGAACCAAAACTGAGGCTGACGCAACCTGATGCACCCAGAACGTTCCCAGAGAGATCCCAAGAGCCCCCCTCAGTTCCAGATACCCTGCAGGCCCAGCAGGGGAGAAGGGACGGCGGCAACATCCAACCCACAGAGGTTCTTCCTCTGCTGAGTCCTCTTGCATCAGGCAATGCAGGAAGGAGGAGTCTAGCCACTTCCCTGTCTCCTCTGTGACATCCATTTCAAAACTGGTTTATTTTTAAGTCTTCTTATTTGTTCCCAGAACTTCTGTGACTCCGTCCTCCTGCTCCATAATACTAAGAGATACATTTCTTGGAACAAAGAAAAAGCATGTTGAGCACTTTTGAGGTGCTGGGCACTGGACTAAGATCGGGGGCTGCTGTGGCACACAAAGAGGCCAGCGCCCCCCCCCCCCCCGCCCTCTGCACGCCTCCTCCCCCCCCTGCATGGCACTCGGTCAACCTAGTGAGGAAGAGACAGTGGTCAGTAACTCTGTGAATGTGTAAGTATAGACGGTGGAGAGGGCTAAGAAGGGAACGTACTGGCCGGGCGCAGTGGCTCATGCCTGTAATCCTAGCACTCTGGGAGGCCGAGGCGGGAGGATTGCTCAAGGTCAGGAGTTTGAAACCAGCCTGAACAAGAGCGAGACTCCCGTCTCTACTAAAAATACAAAGAAATTAATTGGCCAACTAAAAATATATAGAAAAAGTTAACCAGGCATGGTGGCGCATGCCTATAGTCCCAGCTACTCAGGAGGCTGAGGCAGGAGGATCACTTGAGGCCAGGAGTTTGAGGTTGCTGTGAGCTAGGCTGACACCATGGCCCTCTAGCTCGGGCAACAGAGTGAGACTCTGTCTCAAAAAGGAAAAAAAGAAGGGAACGTGCACTTGCAATATGAAGCAGAGTGTTGAAGGTGGGCTTGACCTAGTCTGGGATTCCAGGGAGGCAGAGGGAAATAAATAGTAATAATAGGAAGAGCAGGCCGGGCACGGTGGCTCACGCCTGTAATCCTAGCTCTCTGGGAGGCCGAGGTGGGCGGATCATTTGAGCTCAGGAGTTCGAGACCAGCCTGAGCAAGAGTGAGACCCTATCTCTACTATAAACGGAAAGAAATTAATTGGCCAACTAATATATATAGAAAAAAAATTAGCCGGGCATGGTGGCACATGCCTGTAGTCCCAGTTGCTTGGGAGGCTGAGGCAGCAGGATTGCTTGAGCCCAGGAGTTTGAGGTTGCTGTGAGCTAGGCTGACGCCATGGCACTCACTCTAGCCTGGGCAATAAAGTGAGACTCTGTCTCAAAAAAAAAAAAATAATAATAATAATAATAGGAAGAGCAAACCTGTAAATCATGTGATTCTCACAACACCCCTAGGAGGTGGGTTCTATTATCATACCCATTTTACAGATGACGAAAAGGTTAAGGCCCAAGGCAACACACTGGTTAGTGGCAGAGCCAGGATTGAAACCCAGGGAGCCTAGCTCCAGAGTCCGTGTGCTAATCCTCTCCAGTAAACAGATCAAATGTGGCTCTCTGGGCACATCTCAGAACAGAGAAGAGGCTCCTTCCTGCTTTGATTCATCCAGAGTAAGCTTGACATACACTGTCTTCTTCCTTCCCTGGTACCCAGAGACCACCCCGTGGCCTGGTGCGTCGTCACTGTCAGCAGCCTTACTGCGGTGAGCTGCCTGTGTAGAGGGGGAGGCACTGTGCAGAGGGAGCCACAAAGATCAAGGAAGGCTTCCTGGAGGAGGTCACACCTGAACTGAAGAAGTCATTCATCAGGCCCAGGCTGTTTCAGGAGAAAGCCAGCCTAAGCAAACGCCTGGAGGTGACAGTCAGGGAGCACTTAAGGTCTGAGCTATCACAAGGGACTTAGAACAATGGGTGAAGAGTGTGGCACCCTAACTGAAGCATTGCCTGCTGTCCCAGAGACTGAGAGACCCTGGAAGTGGGGTAGGTACATGCACACATGCCCGCCTGTTTCTGCAGTTTTCTTCCCCCTTCCACAAGAAGCCTTAATGAGAGCAGATAAACTGAGAACAATGCTACAGATGGAGCCCTATAAGAAGAATCTAACATTTTGAAATTCAACTAGACAAAATAAAAAACCAAGGCTGGTAATGCCCTTGGAAGGGGCAGACCTGGCCTTCTGAATCCCTGTGGGGCTCTTCCCTTTAATAATCCTTTGGTTAAATCTGCTGTTCCCCCAACACCAGCATGATAGTATCCATTCTTGTTCAGTTTAGTTTTCTGTTCTTGTTCAGAGGTTTCCCCTCTTATTTTATGATACATAGTTATGCATTAGTTAGTGACAGGTATACATTCAGGGAAATGCATCATTAGGTGGCTTCGTTGTTATGTGAACTTACACAAACCTAGAGGGTGTATACAGCCTGCTATATGGGCTATATGGTATAGCCTGTTGCTTCTAGGCTACAAACCTGTACAGCATGTTACTTTACTGAATACTGCAATTGTAACACAATGCCATGACTGTATTGCATCCGAATAGTTCTCTACTATTAAATTATCACAAATCTCCCACATGTAAGATATACTGCATTGCCCTGGCGCGGTGGCTCACGCCTGTATTCCTAGCACTCTGGGAGGCTGAAGCAGGTGGATCACTCAAGGTCAGGAGTTTGAAACCAGCCTAAGCAAGAACGAGACCCCATCTCTACTAAAAATAGAAAGAAATTAATTGGCCAATTTATATATATATATATATATATATAAAATTAGCCGGGCATGGTGGTACATGCCTGTAGTCCCAGCTACTCAGGAGGCTGAGGCAGAAGGATCACTTGAGCCCAGGAGTTTGAGGTTGCTGTGAGCTAGGCTGACGCCACGGCACTCTAGCTGGGGCAACAGAGTGAGACTCTGTCTCAAAAAAAAAAAAAAAAAAAAGATATACTGCATCAAAAGGCTTTGGTGAGTGTCTCAATCCATTCTGGCTGTTATAATAAAATGCCTTATGGCAGAGCGAGGTGGTTTATGCCTATAATCCCAGCACTTTGGGAGGCCTAGGCGAGAAGATCACTTGAACCCAGGAGTCTGAGACCAGCCTGGGCAACCCCATCTCTACAAAAAATTTAAAAAATTAGTCAGCTGTGGTGATGCACAGCTGTAGTTCCAGCTACTTGGGAGGCTGAGGTGGGAGGATCACTTGAACGCAGGAGTGTGAGGCTACTGTGAGCTATGATGGTGTCACTGCACGCCAGCCTGGGCAACAGAATAAGACCCTGTCTCTAAAATAAAATAAAATAAAACATTTTTTAAAAAGATATAATATTAATTTAATAAAATGTATCCTTGCTCATTTTAAAAACTGACATAATTGAAAAAAACTTTAATAAAAAAGTTAGGCTTCGTGGATGTCACCTGTAGTCCTAGCTACTGCAGAGGCTAAGGGAGGATCACTTGAGCTCAGAAGTTTGAGGCTGTGATTCACTACTATTGGGCCTGTGAATAGCCACTGCACTCCAGCCTGGGGAACACAGGGAGACCTTGTTTCTAAAAAAAATAAAAATTGACATAATTTTAGATTCACATGTAGTTGTAATAAATAATTTAGAGATCCCTTGTACTCCTTGCCTGGTTTCCCCCAGTGGTAACATTTAGCAAAACTGTAATGCACTGTCATAATGAGGATTTTTTCACTCTTTTTTGTGGCAAGATATACATACAATTTACCTTTTTTTTTTCCTTTCTTTTTTTTTTTTTTTTTTGAGACAGAGTCTCGCTTTGTTGCCCAGGCTAGAGTGAGTGCCATGGCGTTAGCCTAGCTCACAGCAACCTCAAACTCCTGGGCTCAAGCAATCCTTCTGCCTCAGCCTCCCGAGTAGCTGGGACTACAGGCATGTACCACTATGCCTGGCTAATTTTTCTATATATATTAGTTGGCCAATTAATTTCTTTCTATTTATAGTAGAGACGGGGTCTCGCTCTTGCTCAGGCTGGTCTCAAACTCCTGACCTTGAGTGATCCACCTGCCTCGGCCTCCCAGAGTGCTAGGATTACAGGCATGAGCCACAGCACCCGGCCCAATTTACCCCTTTTAACTATTTTTAGTTGTATAGTTTAGTAGCATTAAGTATATATACAATATTGTGCATCTATCACTACTATTCATTTCCAGAACATTTTATCATCTCAAATAAAAACTCTGTGGTCGGCCGGGCGCGGTGGCTCAAGCCTGTAATCCTAGCTCTCTGGGAGGCCGAGGTGGGCGGATCCTTTGAGCTCAGGAGTTCGAGACCAGCCTGAGCAAGAGCGAGACCCCATCTCTACTATAAATAGAAAGAAATTAATTGGCCAACTAATATATATACAAAAAATTGGCCGGGCATGGTGGCACATGCCTGTAGTCCCAGCTACTTGGGAGGCTGAGGTAGCAGGATTGCTTGAGCCTAGGAGTCTGAGGTTGCTGTGAGCTAGGCTGACTCCACGGCACTCACTCTAGCCTGGGCAATAAAGTGAGACTCTGTCTCAAAAAAATAAAAAAAATAAAATAAATAAAAAAAATAAAAAATAAAAATTAAAAAAAATAAAAACTCTGTGGTCATTAAACAATACCTCCCCATTCCACTATCCCCTAGCAACTATCATTCTACTTTCCATCTGTAAATTTGCCTGTTCTGGGGACCTCATATAAATGGAATGATACATTTGTCCTCTGGCTTGATTTACTCAGCATAATGTTTTCAAGGTTCATTCATATTGTAGCATATATTGGAATCTCGTTCATTTTTAAGGTTAAATGATACGCCATTCCATGTATGTACCACATTTTATTTCTTCGTCCATTGATGGACATTTAAGTAGTTTCCACCTTTGTGGCTATCGTGAATAATGTTGCTATGAACATCGGTGTACAAATGTTTGTTTGCATCACTGCTTTAAATACAACCAGGATATTGACATGGACTCAATGCCATTGATCTTTTTAGATTTCCCACTTGTTCTTGTACTCAGGTGTGTGTGTGTGTTTGTGTGTGTGCGCACGTGGGTGCATTCAGTTCTGTACAGTTTGTCTTCTCTGGTTTTTTTTTTTTCTTCTTCTTCTTCTTTTTCCCAACACCACCAAGCCTGTACGGTTCTGTACAATTTGTGGTTGTGGTTTGTGTCTCCACCACTAGGATCAAGATGCTGAACAAGTCCCACCACAAGGCTCCCTCGAGTCACCGCATACCCACACAACCCTCACCTCACCCATCTCTAACCCCGGCAAACACTAATCTCATCTTCATTTCTAAAATGTTGTTATTGCAAAAATCTTATATAAGTGAAATAAAACAGTATGTAACCTTTTGAGATTGGCTTCTTTTTTTTTTTTAACTCAGCATAATTTCCCAAAGAGTCATCCAAGTTATTGTGTGTATCAATACTTTGTTCTTTTTATTGCTGGTAGTAATCCATGGGATGTTTGTACTGCGGTTTGTTTAGCCACTCACCTGTTGAAGGACATCTGGGATAATTCCAGTTTGGTGCTATTACAAATAAAGCTGCTATAAACATTCGTGTGTAGGTTTTTATGTGAACATAGCTTTAATTTCTCTGGGATAAATGCCCAGGAGGGTATTCTGTGGCATGGATGTACCATAGTTTGGTTAACCATTTATCTGTTGAAGGACGTGTGGGTTGTTTCCTGTTTTGGCTATTATGAGCAAAGTTGCTATAAAAATCTGTGTATAGATTTTTGGGTGAACATAAATTATCATTTCTCTGGGACACATGCACAGGAGTGCAGTTGCTGGATCATTTTGCATGTTTAGTTTTGTTGTTGTTGTTGTTGTTTTGAGACAGAGTCTCACTCTGTTGCCCAGGCTAGAGTGCCCTGGCATCAGCCTAGCTCACAGCAACCTCAAACTCCTGGGCTCAAGCGATCCTTCTGCCTCAGCCTTCTGAGTAGCTGGGACTACAGGCATGCGCCACCATGCCCAGCTAAATTTTTTTCTATATATTTTTAGTTGGTCAATTAATTTCTTTCTATTTTTAGTAGAGATGGTGTCTCACTCTTGCTCAGGCTGGTTTTGAACTCCTGACCTCGAGCGATCCGCCCACCTAGGCCTCCCATGTTTAGTTTTTAAAGAAATTTGCCAACTGTTTTCCAGAGTTGCCACACCATTTTTCATTCCCAACAGAAACATAGGAGTGATCTAGTTTCTCCACATTCTTGCCAACATTTGGTGTTTTCGCTGCTTTTTATTTTAGCCATTCTAATAGGTCTATAGCAAAATCTCATTATGATTTTATTTACATTTCTTTAATGGCTAACAATGTTGAACATCTTTTCATGTGTTTGTCATCTGTATTTCCTCTTTGGCGAGATGACCATTCATGATTTTTGCCCATTTCTAGTTGTATTGTGGTTTTTTTACTGTTGAGTTTTAAGAGATTTTTATATTTCTAGATACTAGTTCTTTGTCAGATGTGATTTGCAAATATTTTCTCAAGTCCATTTCTTTCTCTCTTTTTTTGAGACAGAGACTCACTCTGTCGTTCTAGCTAGAGTGCAGTGGTGTCATCATAGCTCACTGCAACCTCAGATTCCTGGGCTCAAGAGATGCTACTGCCTCAGCCTCCTGAGTAGCTGGGACTACAAGGCCCACACCACAGCGCCCGGCTAATTTTTCTAATTTTAGTAGAGATGGGGTCTCCGCTCTTGCTCAGTCTGGTCTCAAACTCCTGACCTCAAGGAATCCTCCCACCTTGGCCTCCCAGAGTGCTAGAATTACAGATGTGAACCACTGTACCGGCAATTTCTTGTCTTTTCACCTTCTTCTTTAAAGGTTTTGTTTTTTTTTTTTGAGACAGAGTCTCACTTTGTTGCCCAGGCTGGTGAGTGCCATGGCGTCAGCCTAGCTCACAGCAACCTCAAACTCCCGGACTCAAGCAATCCTCCTGCCTCAGCCTCCCGAGTAGCTGGGACTACAGGCCTGTGCAACCATGCCCAGCTAATTTTTTCTATATGTATTAGTTGGCCAATTAATTTCTTTCTATTTATAGTAGAGACGGGGTCTCGCTCTTGCTCAGGCTGGTTTCGAACTCCTGATCTTGAGCAATCCACGTGCCTCGGCCTCCCAGAGTACTAGGATTACAGGCGTGAGCCACCGCGCCTGGCCTCTTTAAAGTTTTTAATTTAAAATGTTTAAAAACTATATTTTCTTTTAGTTTATCTTTTTTTTTTTTTTAACCTAGAGAACTGATAAAGCATTGTCTTTTCATTCTTTTGACAGGGTCTTTCATAGAGCCAAAGTTTTTCATTTTGATGATGTCCAATTTATCAATTTTTCCCTTTATGGATCATAGTTTTCATATCATGTCTGAGAAATCTTTGTCTAGCATTAGGTCCTAAAGATTTTCTTCTACATTTTTTCTAATAGCTTCATATTTATATTGAAATCTGTAATCCATCTTGAGTGAATCAGGAGTCATGAAATTTCACCCACACAGGGTTTAGTATTCAGCACAGATCCAGATCCGGGGAGACGTCCACACAGATTTCTAGAGCTCTTCCCAGGTAGCCCCTGCTCTCTAACACTCTGCCCAGGATTTCTGCTCTTCACAGTTACACTGTACTGCCTCTTCTGTAAGTTAGGGGTTGTGCAGAATATTGACCAGTGGTTAATCAATTACACTTACTGAGTTCCTAACTGTAGGAAAGACCCCATAAAAGATGCAAAACAGGGGACATCCCAACCCCGGCCCCAGTCATCCCCACATGAGCCCAAGACAGTGATTGGGAAACGTGTGCTAACCTCAGTGGCTGGGGATGGTGACAGTACCTTGAGCAATAATAGCATTGCACAGCGACAAACCATGATGCTGCTGTCTCCTCTCTGGACTCGTCATTCATCCCTCTTCCTGAACCCCTACCTCTCCAGTTCCTCCAGACTCCCCATCTATGAGGAGCCAGGAAATTGACTGTCTCCCCAATCTTAGGCTTCTAAGCCTCATGTTTTACACTGAACCTAGGAAGAAAAATCATATCCCAGATTAAGTCTGGACCTGAGAACCTCTCTAAAAAGAAAAGCTCAGATTCTCTTTCAACACTTTTTTTTTTATTTTGAGGCTAGCATGCAGTGGCATCCTTATTACTCACTGCAACCTCAAACTTCTTAATTCAAGTGACCTTCCTTGTTAGGATGGGAACTTGCAGCACAGGATGAGATAGAATTCTTGACACAAAGATTAGGACAGGTTTAAATAAAAAATTTATTTTACGGCTGGGCGTGGTGGCTCACACCTGTAATCCTAGCACTCTGGGAGGCTGAGGCAGGTGGATTGCTCGAGGTTAGGAGTTTGAAACCAGCCTGAGCAAGAGTGAGACCTCATCTCTATATAAATAGAAAGAAATTAATTGGCCAACTAATATATATAGAAAAAAAAATTAGCCGGACATGGTGGCACATGCCTGTAGTCCCAGATACTCGGGAGGCTGAGGCAGGAGGATTGCTTGAGCCCAGGAGTTTGAGGTTGCTGTGAGCTAGGCTGATGCCACGGCACTCACTCTAGCCCGGGCAACAAAGCGAGACTCTGTCTCAAAAAAAAAAAAAATTTATTTTACTTTCTAAGAGGAAAGGGCCCCACACAAAAGCGGCAGAAAGAAGAAGTGCCAGTCTTGAGGGTGAAGGTTTTTGGCTTTTATTGAGTATAAAGGATAAAAAAGTTGTTCCTGTAAGCTAATAGCAGAAGGCAACTGTGAAGTGGCTGTAATCAGACAGTCTTATAAGCTGGAAGAGAGGCAGGATTGGGGTTTCGTTGGAGGGAAACAGCAAGAGCTTATGAATGCTATTAAATAGCAGAGAATGTAGGGTCTGAAAACGAGTGTTAAAAGCAGAGCCCTTAGGGGTCCTAAGAGAATTGTTAACCAAGAGAACCATGGCCACACATGGAGTTTGAAATCCCATCAGTCAAATCCATTAGAAGTTCCCTGTTTGTGAAATGTATAAGTCCATTTTGAAATATCTCGAAGGTTAGTTTCTATATATTCTCTGATTGACAAAGAAACAATCTTCTTTTTACTTTTTTTTTGAGGCAGAGTCTCACTCTGTTGCCTGGGCTAGAGTGCCATGGCATCAGCCTAGCTCACAGCAACCTCAAACTCCCGGGCTCAAGCAATCCTGCTGCCTCAGCCTCCCGACTAGCTAGGACTACAGGCATGCGCCACCATGCCCAGCTAATTTTGTCTATATATTTTTAGTTGGCCAATTAATTTCTTTCTATTTTTTCAGTAGAGATGGGGTCTCACTCTTTCTCAGGCTGGTCTCAAACTCTGGATCTTGAGCGATCCTCCTGCCTTGGCCTCTCAGAGAGCTAAGATTACAGGCGTGAGCCACTGCACCCGGCCACAATCTTCTTTTTTTTTTTTTTTGAGACAGAGTCTCACTTTGTTGCCCAGGCTAGAGTGAGTACCGTAGCATCAGCCTAGCTCACAGCAACCTCAAACTCCTGGGCTCAAGCGATCCTCCTGCCTCAGACTCCTGAGTAGCTGGGACTACAGGCATGTGCCACCATGCCCGGCTAATTTTTTCTATATATATTTTTAGTTGGTCAATTAATTTCTTTCTATTTTTAGTAGAGACGGGTCTCGCTCTTGCTCAGGCTGGTTTTTTTTTTTTTGAGACGGAGTCTCACTTTGTTGCCCAGGCTAGAGTGAGTGCCATGGCATCAGCCTAGCTCACAGCAACCTCAAACTCCCGGGCTCAAGCAATCCTGCTGCCTCAGCCTCCCGACTAGCTAGGACTACAGGCATGCGCCACCATGCCTGGCTAATTTTTTCTATATATATTAGTTGGCCAATTAATTTCTTTCTATTTATAGTAGAGACGGGTCTCGCTCTTACTCAGGCTGATCTCAAACTCCTGACCTCGAGCAATCCGCCCGCCTCGGCCTCTCAGAGTGCTAGGATTATAGGCATGAGCCACCGCACCGGCCTCAGGCTGGTTTTGAACTCCTGACCTCGAGCAATCCACTTGCCTCAGCCTCCCAGAGTGCTAGGATTGCAGGCCTGAGCCACCAAGCCCGGCCAGGGTGCTTAGTTTTTGATATCCCCGGAGGCTGATATTACTAGGTTGGAACCAGAAGTTGATATTACTAGGTTGGAACCTTGAAGGGGCATGATTGAAGGGGTGGGGGACAAATGCTGGTTCACAAATAGCTTGTTTGAGTCCAATTAGTAGTGACTGTGGGGTTTAGGAAAGTATATGCTATGGAAAGGGAGTCGGGTGGGTAGTGTGACCCAAATGCGATTAGTAGGTAGATGGAAAGTGTGGTTGTAAGCCAGGGAGTGATTAAAAAATTTTCACATATTGGCCGGGTGTGGTGGCTCACGCCTGTAATCCTAGCACTCTGGGAGGCCAAGGCGGGTGGATCACTCAAAGTCAGGAGTTCGAGACCAGCCTGAGCAAGAGTGAGACCCCGTCTCTACTAAAAATAGAAAGAAATTAATTGGCCAACTAAAAATATATAGGAAAAATTAGCCAGGCATGGTGGTGCATGCCTGTAGTCCCAAATACTCAGGAGGCTGAGGCAGGAGGATTGCTTGAGCCCAGGAATTTGAAGTTACTGTGAGCTAGGCTGACACCACGGCACTGTAGCCCGGGCAACGGAATGAGACTCTGTCTCTAAATAAATAAATAAATAAAAATAAAATAAAATAAATAAAAAATTTCACATGAAAGGGCCTGGGCAGGATGGACTTATCTGGCACAGGGTAGTTTGTTGGGCCAGTAAAACTGAAATGAATATAGTTCCCTGGAGATTAAGGTCAGCTTTCTTATAAAGAGGGCTTCAGAGGAGGTGGTCTATTTTGGATAGAACTGTTGGGTTTACAGCCCACCCAAGGCGATCAGAGTATGAGGGAATTACATAAGATTCTAACTGATTCCATTGGAGAGTCGGGATAGAGACCAGCCCCTTTTGTGGAGAAACATTGGCACATATCCAACAATTTGTGTAGGATCGAGAAGAGTCTACAGTTTTGAGAAGCTGGAGAGCCTATTGGACTGTAGGCAAATGTAGAACACCCGAGGTGGGGAATATGGAAAGTAGGATTATTATTAGAGTTCCCAACATGGGCAAAAGAAGGACAAGCCTGGTACATAGGTTGAGTAGAAGTATAATGAGGACAAGGACAACAAGATTCTGTATATACCACAGCATATTATTGAAGCTCACAGTTTGAGGGCATCTGTTGAGTGAATCCAAGCCTGGTATTGGTGATGGGCTGGCAGGTATAGGCCGGTAGATTTCTGGGGAGTTTGTGGTGGGTGGAAGTAGTTTCCTCTAGAGGATCAGTGGGTTTGAGTCGGGAGAGATAAATCCAGGATGGAATTCCGAGAAGTTTAGCTGTAGTGGGAATAGTGATAATTATTTGAAAAGGACCTTTTCACAAAAGTTGGAGGGACCCAGCTTGTCCTGGGAGATCCTTAAGTAAAACTCAGTCTCCAGGCTAGAAATGTTGAGGTCCCTTTAAATTGAAGGGTTGAGGAAGGTGGGTATCCGTATATTTTCAAAAGAGTTGTCCAGTGAGTCTGACTGTTGGCAAGTAAGTGTCAAGTGGGGGTGGGGAAATTGAGGTTAAAAACAAGGAGAACCGGCCGGGCACGGTGGCTCAAGCCTGTAATCCTAGCTCTCTGGGAGGCTGAGGTGGGCGGATCGTTTGAGCTCAGGAGTTCGAGAACAGCCTGAGCAAGAGCGAGACACCATCTCTACTATAAATAGAAAGAAATTAATTGGCCAACTAATATATATAGAAAAAAAAATTAGCCGGGCATGGTGGCACATGCCTGTAGTCCCAGCTACTTGGGAGGCTGAGGCAGCAGGATTGCTAGAGCCCAGGAGTTTGAGGTTGCTGTGAGCTAGGCTGACGCCATGGCACTCACTCTAGCCTGGGCAATAAAGTGAGACTCTGTCTCAAAAAAAACAAAACAAAAAAAAAAAAAAAACAAGGAGAACAAAATGTCCATATATAAGTTCAAAAGGGTTAGGAAGTAAAGGAGATGTGGAGTCTGAAAAGAATATAAGGCAAGAGGTTTAAGGTGGCTCTGAAGGCTGACTTGTTGACATAGAGCAGTCCTTAGTACATCTCAACTTTAATAACAATTTAAAAACTATTTTTATGAAAGTTGTCCAAGTCACGTGAACTAAAAGGTATTTGAGGTATTTTTGTTTTCCTGATAAAATATTTAAGTGCTTACTTTTTTAAGCCAATTAATTAGAGCTCTTTTACATATTTTGGTAGTGAAATATCACATACACATGACATATATAGACACAAAAACACATAGACAGAAACAGATACTTTTAGGTTAAATAAGGTGGAAAATTTATATTTTGAAAGTATAGAGCTAAGACTTTAGGCCTAAATATTGTACCAGCATTTGTTTATACCAAGAGAAAATAGATTGGATGTAAAGTTTCAGTTAAGCCTTTCCCAATAGCCTGAAAAGGGAAACCAGCAGTATTAAAAGGAGTTGGGTGTCTAACGTCACCATAAGATCTTTTTTTAGTGAGGGGTAGAGCAATTGGGAAGCACTAAAAGGAATGAGCAAAGATCTGATTTCCCAGTGAGCAGAGGAGCTGTGGGGTACCCAGGGGTTTTTGTATTTTACCTTTCACACTGATTCTGGAGATAGAAGAGGGAAGTGGATGTCTTGAAAATTCAGGAAGAGCAGTATAAGTGGTTGTGGTGTCAATCAGAAAATCGACCTGCTTACTGTAACAGAGAGTTACCCGAGGCTCGGTCATCTCCATAGTGTGAAATGGAGCTGGTTTCGATGCCGGGGTCTGTCAGCCAGGCTGAAGTAGTCCCAGAAGATCTGTGGGTATTGAGGATGCCTGCTCAGGGGCCCTCTGGTTCCGGAAGGCAAGTGCAGTCCCCGGTCTCAAGGAGAGGGCAATCCAGCTTCCAGGGTCCCTCCCTTTTGCAGAGAAGGCACGGTCCCAGCGGAGCCCTGCTGGGGCATGTCTTAGTCCAGTGACCCAGCTGGTGTAGTTCAAGCAGGGTTCAGCTCCTGGAGAAAAGCATGGTCCTGGTGTCTTCTTGCCTGGTCCTTCAGGGTAACCCTGTCTCTGAAAAGCTCCTCCTATAGAGGTAGCCGCCATTTGGAAAACCTCCTTCTGTTCTTGGGTCCTCTGGCAGTCCCATTCCCTCCTTTTCTCTCTCCTCTCCTCTCCTCATCTCGGCTATTAAAGACTTTAATCAGCAAGCTTAGCAGTGGCTCTTTTCACCCCTTCTATGAGACAGGAAAGCATATGGTCTCAATGTCCTCTGTGAGGCGATCCCTGTTGGGAATCCCAATTCAGGTCCTGTTCTGGGACCACCGTGGGGCCAGCAGTGTAAGTATCGGGTTGTCTTCAGTTGAGATCATCTGTATACTCCCTAGCCCGACCAAATACACCCCGTCCCCCCAGAAGCAGTACAAGTGGAGAAAAGTATATGGATATCTCTCCATGGCAGGTCATAGGAAAAGGCGAGATATTTGAATTCTTTGGAGAACTGGGAAGGATCAGCTGAGAAGCTGCCCAATTTGGTTTCTTTTCTATTTTCTTTTTCTTTTTGAGACAGAGTTTCACTCTGTTTCCCTGGCTAGAGTGCTGTGGTGTCAGCCTAGCTCACAGCAACCTCAAACTCCTGGGCTCAAGCGATCCTCCCACCTCAGCCTCCCAGAGTGCTAGGATTACAGCTGTGATTCACCACGCCTGGCTTCCCAGTTTGGTTTCTATTAGAGACAGATCAGACATAGAAAAAGGAACAAGAACTCAGATAATGCCTTCTGACCCGGCCATCTCTAGAAGGGGGAGTTGGTGTATGGAGAGGGAGGGTTGGGAGAGAGTGCAGCTGGGCAAGAGGGGTAGAGACGCAGAAGAGGAAGAAGGAGGGGGAGAAATGGGTAGAAGTGAAAACAGTGGATGTCACCCCTGTCACTCGATTCCATTAGACAGTAGCACCAAAGGAGGAATGTGATATGGAGGGAAAGCAGGGGGAGCCAAAAGGGAAACATCATCCCAGTCAGAGGAGGATGAGGGAAGAGATGTAAAGGTAAGAAGTAACATGTGGCAGGTGGAGCAAAAATCAGGGTGCCAAGTGAGTTCATAGAAAGCCTGTACATACATACGGGACTTCAGACCACTTGTCGAGCTGGCGGCAGTAAAGGTCAAGTTGTAGAATGGTGTTATGATTAAGAGATCCACTCTCGAGCCAAATCTCCTGGTGATCTAATTTATATAGTGGCCAACCTATATTGCAATAGAAGACTAAATGTTTGGGCTGGAGGTCAATAGGTCCCAAAGTTGTCAAAATTTTAAGAAGACATCCTTATGGGGAGTCTTTGTGTAAGCAACTGAACATTGCCCATGGTGATAACTAGGCGAAAGAAAAAGGGAAGGACTTTAAAGACAGTCATACACTGAAACGCCAAGAGTCTGAGAAGGGTTTTCCCCACTAGACAACCTTCAGGGTGCTGAGCAGGTATCAGTCATTCCCAGCTCTGAGTCAGACTGAAACCTAAAGATCTAGCAGAAAGCAGGTGTCCCTGAGTTCTGACAGAGACTGAAATGGAACCCAGAAAGCTTCCCCAAAGCCAGGCGTCCTTGGGTGTGGGCAAAATCCAAGAGGGGGTGGTTAGAAGGCGTCCCTCCAAGGGACCCCTCCAAGAGTGGCAGACCGGCACAGGGGTTTCCATAACCATGAAGCTGCCACTCTTTCTCGAGTATATGACCATCTCCAAAGTCCTAGAGACTTGCCAAGTTCCAAATGGCATTGAGGGAGCTGAGAAGGATGTCCCAGGAGTAGCACAGCAGAGGAGGGAACAGTCTCAAGACAGAGGCAGAAAAGTGAGTTCCTCGTATGGAGATAGACAAGTGACTCCTTGTAAGGGCCACCAACTGTTAAGGTAGGAACTTGCAGCATGGAATGAGAAAGAATTCTTTACACAAAGATTAGGACAGGTTTAAAGAAAAAGTTTATTTTACTTTCTAAGAGGAAAGGGCATGGCATAAAAGCAAAAGAAAGAAGAAGTGCCAGCCCCAAGGGTGAAGGTTTTTGGCTTTTTATTGGGGGTTATAAGGGGTAAAAAAGTTATTGCTGTAAGCTGGTAACAAGAGGCTGCACTTGTTTTTCCTTTCTTTTTCCTTCTTCTCTGTGAGGCTGGCTTATCAGTCTCCTTGGAATGTGTTCTGGAGGAACTAGAGGAGGGTCATGCTCCTTCTATCTACCCAGTTATTTTCAAGTGTTGTAAAAACAAACTCTTAAAGACCACAAGTTGCCCGGCGTGGTGGCTCACGCCTATAATTCTAGCACTCTGGGAGGTCGAGGCAGGCCGATTGCTCAAGGTCCAGAGTTCGAAACCAGCCTGAGCGAGACCCCGTCTCTACTAAAAATGGAAAGAAATTAATTGACCAACTAAAATACATATGTACAAAAAATTAGCCGGGCATGGTGGCGCGTGCCTGTAGTCCCAGCTACTCGGGAGGCTGAGGCAGTAGGATTGCTTGAGCCCAGGAGTCTGAGGTTGCTGTGAGCAAGGCTGATGCCATGGTGCTCACTCCAGCCGGGGCAACAAAGTGAGACGCTGTCTCAAAAAAAAAAAAAAAAGACCACAAGTTAAACCACAAGTGGTTAATCTTAAAGACAACGAGTTGAGCCACAGGCAGTAATCAAAGGGCAGTTGTGTGCTGTGATCTTTGTCTCTTTTTTTCTATTAGATAATTTTTCACTGCTAGGAAGTTTACTAGTAATGCCATCCTTTCACTACTGCCTCAGCCTCCCAAGTAGCTGGACTACAGGCATGCGTCAACACACTCAGCTAATTTTTCTATTTTTTGTAGAGATAGTGTCTCACTATGTTGTTCAGGCTAGTCTCGAACTTCTGGCCTCAAGTGATCCTCCTGCCTCGGCCTCCAAAGTGCTAGGATTACAGGTGTGAGCCACCATGCCCAGCTTACTTTCAACACTTCAGACATCAAATGTGTTGATTTTCCACCCCAAGTAATTCTCCAATTCTCTACACACAGCCACCAGGGTTCCTACAATTAACTCAATCCTGACACTACCTGGAGTTAACAGAGGCCCCACAGGTTAAGGGCTCAGCCACACAAGACTGCCTCTCACTTCAGATGCCAATCGCAAGTAGTGGTTCCCAGGTTTCCCATATTGCTGTCAAATTTGGCTACAAGTTGGAGGTTCCCACAACCTTCAAGTTCAATAATTTGAGGCCCAAAGAACTCAGGGAAACACTTTACTTACTAATACTGGTTTATTATAAAGGATATGACTCAGAGGCCAGGTGCAGTGACTCGCCTGTAACCCTAGCACTCTGGGAGGCCGAGGCAGGAGGATCGTTTGAGCCCAGGAGTTTGAGGTTGCTGTGGACTAGGCTGACTCCATAGCATTCTAGCTGTCTCCATAGCATTCTAGCTGTCTCCATAGCATTCTAGCCTGGGCAACAGAGTGAGACTCTGCCTCAAAAAATAAATAAATGAAAAATAAAAAAGGATACAACTCAGAAATAGCCAAATGGAAGAGAAACAGAGGGCAAGGTACTGGGGAGTGTGCCTGGAGCTGCCATGCCCTCTCAAGAAGTGCCACCCTCCCAGCAACTCAATGTGTTCACCAACCCCGAAGCTCCCTGAAATCCACAGTTTATGAATTTTGTGGAATGTTCCATTGTGTAGGTGTGATTGATTAAATCACTGGCTATTGGTGATTGAACCCAACCTCCTGCTCCTCCCCCCTCCCCAGAGGTGGGGTGTGGGGAGCTGAAATTTTCAACCCTCGAATCACATGGTCCCGTAGTCCTCTGGCAACAAGCCCCCATCCTCTAGGGGTCACCCCACTAGCACAAACTCAGGTATGGTTGGAAGGGGCTGTTATGAATAATAAAAGACTCCTCTGACCCTTGTCACTGGGAAGTTTAAAAGGTATTAGGGACCAGGTGTGGTGGCTCACGCCTATAATCCTAGCACTCTGGGAGGCTGAGGCACTCAAGGTCAGGAGTTTGAAACCAGCCTGACCAAGAGCGAGACCCCGTCTCTACTAAAAGTAGAAAGAAATTAATTGGCCAACTAAAAATATATATAGAAAAAATTAGCCGGGCATGGTGGCATATGCCTGTAGTCCCAGCTACTCGGGAGGCTGAGGCAGGAGGATTGCCTTAACCCAGGAGTTTGAGGTTGCTATGAGCTAGGCAAACAGCATGGTACTCTAGCCCAGGCAACATAGTGAGACTCTATCACAAAAAAAAAAGGTATTAGGAACCAGGGGCAGAGACCAAATATATATTCCTTATTACGTCACACTCCCCCATTTTCTCTGGGATGGCTACAGGACAGGAAGTGTGGGAGGATGTGAGGGAGGAAGTGGGGGTACAGGAGCTGCAAGGAGAAGACAGTGGGAGCTGGAAGGGTCTAGCCATCATTCATCCAGAAGTTACAGACTGACAACCCCAAGTGGAACCAAGCCCAGAGGCGTGTTTTTCTTAGATTACACAGTCTTTTAGATTTTTTAAGCCTAATATTCAAAAACATATTACATAAAATTTCAAATTCTCCCGCATGCTTGACAAATCAGAAGATATGGGATAGCGTACTCACACTCCCACATGACAGCAATTGGCTGGAATTCCGAAGGCATTGTGCCGTCAGACAGCATGTATGACCTTTGTTTTGCTACAGTCTCCACAACTCCCTATTGCCCTTCACTGCTGAGGCTCACCATCATTCGTCATTCAACACTGAGCTGCAGCTGTTTTTCTTACGCCCAACATCATAGTTGGGAGTGAGAAAGGAGGCCAAGCATAGTTACATGCTTGGCCTCTTTGGACCTAAGTTTTTGACCTCATAGCTAGTCTGAGCCCTTCATTTAACAGAACAAACAAGCTCCAGGAAGGGACATGACCTGGTGACAATTGCTAGTGAATCAGTGGAAGAACCAGGACCAGATCCCAGTGCCCCATCTTCTGAGGACATCCATGACCTGAATCTTTAATGCATGTCCTTGTAGCAGTGCCTGGAAAGTCTTTCCCCCTGAGGCCCTCAAAGGGAAACTGAGATCTCAGAATCCATGAGGACTCCCTCCCCTTAGACCAACCAGTGGCCTTGGGACTCCAGATTAAAGAGGAGAAGAAGGGCCTGCCTGCTTGTGCGTGTGTGGCACAGGTGGGTTTGGATCATGGGATCTGGACATGAATGGCCAAGTGGCAGGAAGCGCTTCAAATCAGAGCTCCTTTGGAGGCACAGAATAGTGGGTGCTTAGAAGGGGAACAGACGTGTTGTGGGAACAGGGCAGCCAGGGAGGGGAACAAAGGTTAATGCTGGGGGTGACCAGATCCTTCCGCCAGAGCTGACCACTTCTGCCTTTGGAAAATGTTTCACAACGCCCCGTGTGTGTGCTGTGTGTGTGAATGTGCGGATGGGAGGCGAGCGGTGATGTAAGAGGAGCCCAGCCGGGATGGGTAAGAGGGCGTGGGCTCACACACTCACTCGCACCAGCACCCAGAGAGGGGTGCAGGGTGAACAGCTGCCCAGCACGTTGCTTACACCCGGCGAGTACCTGAAGCCTGCGTCCTCATGGCAGGTGAGTAGTGGCCTCCAAGGACACAGCCTGGGTAGGGCGGGGGGACCGAAGAGGAGACTGGGCTGGAAGAGACTTGAGAAGGCAAGAGAAAGGACCATACTTTCAGGGATCATTTCTATAGTTCATCACCAGAGAGTTTCTCTGAACACGTAGAGCACCGGAAACCACGAGGAGGAGGCGCAGCATCCTCCCCTGAGTGTGAAGCTGGCTCTTGGTGTTGCTTCGCTGCTGCCGCCACTTGCCGCTGACGATCATTCTTCTCTCCTTTTGGGGGGGAGTAAGAGGGAGAGGACGCAATCTGAGTGGTTTCCTTTAAAAAGAAAAAACAAAATGAAGAAGGCGAGAGAAGTCCTGTCTCCCCCACTCCTGACCACCGCTAGAGTCCTGGTCTAGACCACAAGTCTGGACACTGGACCCACTGGGGCTGGGTCCTTCATGGCCCTAAGGCCTTGGTTTTCCTCATCTGGCCTCCATGGATTGGAGCCCCTGGAGTGTCCTCAGCTGCTGGGGAGGCAAGGAAAGGCCAGGGGCAGACACGTGGACTCAGCTTGCCCCTCTCAGAGTCCAGTGTCTCACTCCCATCCTCTGTGGCAGAAGATCTAGATTTGGGGATCTCTGTGCTCACGTGGGAGGAAAGTAATTCTGAAGCGTCCACATCCCACACCTGTATCTTCTGGAATGTTTTGTCGAGGGGTGGAGGTGATGGACCCAAGATGGGGACCAGACCTTAATTTCTCCACGCTGCCTGGAGGAGGTGGGAGAGGGGCTAGGTGGCTTTAACCCTGGGCCACTAGAAAGAGAAAGGATACTCACCCTGCCTCATGGGGTCCCTCACAGGTGACAGGGACCCCCAAAGGCTGAGCAGGCCCAGCTATGGCTCCCTCTCCAGCCCACATGGCCCAGGGCCACAGCAAGCACCTCCCAGAGAGACCTACTTGAGTGAGAAGATCCGCATCCCGGACACGAAATCGGTGGGAATGCTGGGAACTTCCGGGGGGCTTTTGGGATCAACAGGATCCAATGGGACCTTATAGGCTGGGGGAGGCAGGTCTTCTTGTGACCGTGGCAAGTCCCTTCCAGCTCTGAGCAGCGGTGGCAGACAGTGTCAACTGTCTCTATTCCCAGCACCCAGCACTCAGCTAGGGTGCTCAGTATTTGTCTGAAAATTATCAAATTGCTTTCTGAACGAGTCTCAGCTTTCCTATGAAGGAAAAGGAGGCTGGGGTGACATGGGGTTGGAGGCTGGAGGCTGTGTTTTAGTATTTAAGGAGAAGATCGGGACGGGGCATAGGGAGACATGGAGGAGGCTGCAGGCTGGCATCTAGGATGCTGTCACCTGCATTTCCAGAATCTTTAGCAGATTCCTAAGCTCATGTGCCAAGCCCTGGGATGGGCTGGGGGGATCAGAGCCTCAGTGGACCCCAGAGAGGAGGACCTGTGGTCTGAGAAGGGGCTGGGGAGGGAGGAGCTGGACCAGGGAGACTTAGGCCCTGAAATCCCCCTCTCAGGGCTCTGAGGACCTGCTGAGTCAGAGCTGCGAGAGGCAGGCGGGGCAGGTACAGGCCGGCCACGGAGAATGTGCTGGCTCCAAAAAGCAGATCCTCTGTGACTCAGCAAATCCTGCTGCTTCCTCCACCCATGCCCCTTCCCCAAACGGCAGCTCCAGGCATGGGGACCAGGGGGCAAGCTAGCCCGCCTGGGCTCAGGGGCCTGTGGGGCTTAGCTGGGGGCTGGCCAAAGCCAGCTGATATCATCCTCACTCCCAGGATGCTCCCGTCACCCTGCTCCCACCCCTAGGGCACGTTCAGCCTGCGGAAGCTGTGGGCCTTCACGGGGCCTGGCTTCCTCATGAGCATCGCTTTCCTGGACCCGGGAAACATCGAGTCGGATCTCCAGGCTGGAGCTGTGGCTGGATTCAAAGTGACTGAGTCAGGGCTGGGGGAAGTTGGGGGGATTCCGGTGGGAAGGGAGGTCACCAGGTTAAGTGGGCGGAGGTCCCCGCTTGCCATGTTTTCCCAGGGCGGCCTGCGTGAACAGTGCTCCTGGGAGCAGGTGCCAAATTCAAATGTGCCAGGAAAGGGTCCCCAGTGCAGCCCTGCCAGAATGTGGGGCGTATGGGGGAGGGGGGTGGTATTTTTGCTATATCTCTCCCACGCTCTTCCCAAGGAGTACTCTTGGTTAGAGGGTGCCACCAACCCCAGGGCTTTCTGAGACTGGCCCCTCTGGCTGAAGTCCTCTCCCTGCCTTCTCACAGCTGCTTTGGGTGCTGCTCTGGGCCACGGTGCTGGGCCTGCTCTGCCAGCGACTGGCTGCCCGCCTAGGTGTGGTGACAGGCAAGGATTTGGGAGAGATCTGCCATCTCTACTACCCGAAGGTGAGCCTGGGGACCTGGGCAGAAAGCACACGCTGGTCCCAAATCCCAAACAGCTATTTACAGCTTTCATGATCAAATAAACACATCATCTCACCTGGGGCATCCCAAGTCCATTTGATAGATGAAAAGACTGAGGCCAAACTGATAGCGCGCAATCTGAGAGGCACATCAGAGATGCGTCGCTCATTTTCCAGAAGGGGAAATTGAAATCTGAGAAAGTGACCAAGCCAAAAAATAGGGAAGTATCAACTCAGGGATGGTCACTGGCTGGGGTGGATCCCGGCAACTTGGCGGTTGTGAGTGTCCAGTAAGGAAAACAAATTGTACCACTAAACATTTCAAAGTATTTAATGCAGCGATTTAAGAGTCTAGTGTTGGGGGGGGGGGGCTGGAGGAGCAAGGGAAGAGGGTGTTACCCAAAAATCAGAAAGCTGCTACTCCCCTGGCACCAGCCCAAGAGCCATCACGGTGCTGAGCTTCCGGAAGCATTGCTGACACTGATGAAATAGCCAGTCCCCAGTGCTGCCGGAGCCCCGGTTGCCTCGTGTCCTTGCTGGTGCCACTGCCAGAAACACCACCAGAAACATGGGGAAAATGGCTTCTCTTTCCCTTTCAATTTCCTAAAAGCATTTCCTACACAACCCAAGGGGAAGCCAGCCGGCAAGGCTGTCTTGCAAACAGTTTGCAGGCTTCTAGCCCAGCAGCACAGTGCAGAGCATGGGAAGGTGAGTATCACGCTGAGACAACAAATAACTGGCCCACCCTTAATGAAGGCTTGCCTCCTCCCCATAGGTGCCCCGCACCCTCCTCTGGCTGACCATTGAGCTAGCCATCGTGGGCTCGGACATGCAGGAGGTCATCGGCACGGCTATCGCGTTCAATTTGCTCTCAGTCGGACGGTACTGCCCCATTGTGTCCCAGCTTGTCAGGCCAGGGCTGGGACCAGTTTCTACTTCTTCCCTAAGCCTTGTGCCTCCCTGAGTCCATTTCATCCTGCTGTCTCCTCTGACGCAGGGCTGTTGCCCTACTTCCCAGAAATGAAAAATGACTTGTCTAAAGTCATACCGAGGCCGGGCGCGGTAGCTCATGTCTGTAATCCTAGCACTCTGGAGGCCAAGGCGGGCGGATTGCTCGAGGTCAGGAGTTCGAAACTAGCCTGAGCAAGAGCGAG
This sequence comes from Mirza zaza, assembly GCA_008750895.1. Taxonomy (NCBI): domain Eukaryota; kingdom Metazoa; phylum Chordata; class Mammalia; order Primates; family Cheirogaleidae; genus Mirza; species Mirza zaza. Next base: position 1,746 of record VSMD01115235.1, on the reverse strand, counting down.
ACCCCGTCTCTACTAAAAATAGAAAGAAATTAACTGGCCAACTAATATATATAGAAAAAATGAGCCGGGCATGGTGGCGCATGCCTGTACTCCCAGCCACTGGGGAGGCTGAGGCAGAAGGATTGCTTGAGCCCAGGAGTTTGAGGTTGCTGTGAGCTAGGCTGACGCCACGGCACTCATTCTAGCCTGGGCAACAAAGCGAGACGGAAGGAAGGAAGGAAGGAAGGAAGGTAGGTAGGTCATACCGATGTGAGTTCTGCAGACTTCAGAACTGCAGCCCCAAGCTCCCTGCCATGCCTAATCTCCCATCTAGCTTTGCCCTTTCTAGAGTGTTCTGTGCTATTTTTCCATCTCCAGCACACTCTCACTCCCCTCGCCCTAGCTGTCTGAGGGCTCTTGGGTTCCCACTCCAGGAGGCCGGACTCCACAGTCTCCAGCCCAGAGCAGGACCCCTGGGCCAGTCTGGGCTGACCCGGGCCACTCTGGTTTCAGAATCCCACTCTGGGGCGGCGTCCTCATCACCATAGTGGACACCTTCTTCTTCCTCTTCCTTGATAACTACGGTAGGTGTGCACCTCCCCGGGCAACGCCAGTGTGAGGATGCCGCGCTGGGGGAGGGGCTCTGACATTGCCTGGCGGCGCATGGGAGCTCCCTCACCCTAGCTGTGTGGCGGGTGACATAGACTTGGGTTTCTTTTGTAAAATGGGGAAAATAATAGCACAGACGTCATAGGTTGTCATGAAGGTTCAGTGCGGTAATATATCTTAAGCACTTGGCTCAGTGCCTGGAAGCGCTCTGAACATTAGGCATTAACAATTGTTTACGTTACAGATTTTTTTGGTTTGTCTGTTTGTTCTGCCCCTTTGCCCTGCCCCTAGGACTGCGGAAGCTGGAAGCCTTTTTCGGATTCCTTATCACCATTATGGCCTTGACCTTCGGCTATGAGGTGGGAAGCCTGAGCTGCAACTCCCAGTGGCCCCAAGGTCATTCCTCTCCCTTCCCCGCCACCCAGGGCTGAGTGGAGGGCGTGAAGAATCGGTAACGGTGGCAGAGGCTGTGAAGGGGCTGGCGTGCCCTGACCAGACTCCTCCCTACAGTATGTGGTGGCACGTCCCGCGCAGGGAGCGCTTCTTCGGGGCCTGTTCCTGCCCTCGTGCCCCGGCTGTGGCCAGCCTGAGCTGCTTCAGGCCGTGGGCATCGTGGGCGCCATCATCATGCCCCACAACATTTATCTGCACTCGGCCCTGGTCAAGGTGAGCAGCAGGGGCGGGGGCGGGGGAGGGACACGCCCCTGCCCGAGAGCCACTCAGGCCCCGCCTCCATGCCTGGAGCTCCGCCCCTCTAGCACCTTCCTCCAGGAGAATCATTATCTCTTTTTAAAATTTTCTTAATAATATATATATATATATTTTTTGAGACAGAGTCTCGCTTTGTTGCCCAGGCTAGAGTGAGTGCCCTGGCATCAGCCTAGCTCACAGCAACCTCAAACTCCTGGGCTCAAGCAATCCTGCTGCCTCAGCCTCCTGAGTAGCTGGGACTACAGGCATGCACCACCATGCCCGGCTAATTTTTTCTATATATATTAGTTGGCCAATGAATTTCTTTCTATTTATAGTAGAGACGGGGTCTCGCTCTTGCTCAGGCTGGTTTCGAACTCCTGACCTCGAGCCATCCGCCCGCCTCGGCCTCCCAGAGTGCTAGGATTACAGGCGTGAGCCACCGTGCCCGGCCTAAATTTTCTTAAT
>VSMD01115234.1:0-21677 GCA_008750895.1 Mirza zaza | reverse complement strand
GAGAACTACCCGCTCGAGTGATTCAGGCCGCCTTCTTCACCTCCCTCTCCAAGAGCAAAGAGCAAGGAGGTCATCCCTAGTCCGCCATTTTTGACAATCCAGGACTTTTTGATATAAGCCATTCTCACTGTAGTTAAGTGATATCTCACTGTGGTTTTGATTTGTATTTTCCTGTTGATTAGAGATAATGATCATTTCTTCATGTTTGTTGGTCATTAGTCTATCTTCTTTGGAAAAGCTTCTGTTCATTTCCTTTGCCTACTTTTTAATGGGGTTTTTAGATTTTTTTCTTGCTGATTTTCCTGAGCCCTTTATCTGCACCTCTCACCTCTCACAAAAATCAACTCACAATGGATAACAGACCTAAACCTAAGGCATAAAATGATAAGAATTTTAGAAGAAAATGCTGAAGAAAACTTTTACAGACATGAGCCTAGGCAAAGAATTTATGAAGAAGGCACCAAAAGCAATAAAAAAGACAGTAAAAATAAATAAATGGTACCTTATCAAATTAAGAAGCTTCTACACAGCCAAGGAAACAATAATTAGAGTGCATAGACACCTTACAGAATCAGGCAAAATATTTGCATGCTACACGTGTAATTATACCTATGTTTTTATTCTTTTTCTCCTATTCATTTTCAATGAAAATGTGACATCTATTTTATCAATGCATGAGAGCAGTAGATTTTCACTAGCAAGGATTTCTGCATAAGTTTCTGTAAAAGGCACAATACATGGTTTTAAAATAAAATAATGGTAATAGCCATTGTAGTGGTTGCAGGAAAAAGAAAACTAAATTTCCCCTGGATAGCATGAATTGATTTTGAAAAGCAATATTTCAAAGTATACAAATGTGCATCAAACAAATATTTTATTTTCATGAAAAGTATTTTACCTATGTTATTAAACATAACAAAATTTAACATTCTCCAGTCTTTAATTACCTTTCTAAAATTATTCATCACAGAGAGATTAAGGGTTACTCAGATATTTCCTTAGAGATGGTGATGTCAGGGATCACTCAAATCTTTCTTCAGAGGGCTAGAAGACTAGGTATACTTAAACTCTCATCTCTGAGTTACCATCTTAATTTCATTTATTTATGTTTTTAATGAATTGTTTATTTCAGCATATTTCATGAGTACAAATGTTTAGATTACATATACTGCCTTTGTCCCCATCCCAAGTCAGAGCTTCAAATGTGTCCATCCTCCAGATAGTGTACACCACACTCATTGAGTATGTACATACCCATCCCCTTCTCCCCCTCCAATCTTCCCAACACCAGATGAATGTTATTACTGTATGTGTATTTCAAGTGTTGATCATATAATACCGATTTGATGATTAGTACATATGGTGCTTGTTTTTCTATTCTTGGGTTACTTCACTAGTAGAATGTGCTTCAGTGCTATTCAAGATAATACAAAGGGTGGTAGATCACCATTGTTTTTTGTGACTGAGTGCAACTCCATGGTATACACATACTACATTTTATTAATCCATTCATGTATTGATGGGGGCTTGGGTTGTTTCCACATCTTTGCAATTGTGAATTGTACTGTTATAAACATTCAACTGCAGATGTCTTTTTTATAGAACGTCTTTTGTTCTTTTGGGTAGATGCCTAGTAATGGGATTGCTGAATCAAATGGTAATTCTACTTTTAGCTCCTTGAATTACCTCTATATTACTTACCAGAGACATTGTACTAGTTTGCAGTCCCACCAGCAGTGTATGAGTGTTCCTATCTCTCTGCAACCATGCCAACATTTATTGTTTGGGGACTTTTTGATAAGGGCCATTCTCATTGGGGATAAGTGATATCTCATTGTGGTTTTAATTTGCATTCCATTGACAATTAGAGATGTTGAGCATTTTTTCATATGTTTGTTAGCCATTATTCTATCTTCTTTTGAAAAGTTTGTTTATTTCCTTTGCCTGCTTTTTTATAGGGCTGTTTGATTTTTTTCTTGCTGATTTTCCTGAGTTCTATATAGATTTTAGTTATCAGCCCTTTGTCAGATGTGTAACATGAGAATATTTTCTCCTATTCTGTAGGTTGTCTGTTTGCTCTTGTGAGAGTTTCCTTGGCTGTGAAGAAGGTTTTTAATTTGATCAGGCCCCATTTATTTATTTTTGTTGTTGCTGTGATTGCCTTTGGGACTTCTTCATAAATTCTTTGTCTAGGCCAATGTCTATGAGTTTTTACAACATTTTCTTCTGGTATTCTTGTAGTTTCATGCCTTATGTTTAAGTTTGTTATCCACAGTGAGTTGATTTTTGTGAGAGGTGAAAGGTATGGGTCCTATTTCAGTCTTCTTCATGTGGCTATCCAATTTTTGATGCACCAATAAAAAGCAGTCCTAAAAAGAAATGTCCCAGGCCAGAGGATTTCACACCTGAATTTTACCAGACTTACAAAGAACAACTAGTGCCTATCCTCCAGAAATTATTCCACAACATTGAGAAGGAGGGAACTTTCCCCAACCTATTTTATGACACCAATATCACTCTGATACCAAAACCAAGAAAGGACACAACAAAAAAAGAAAACTATAGACCAATAGCCCTTATAAATATAGATGCAAAATTCTCAACAAAATCCTATCAAACCAAATTCAGGTGATTATCGAAAAAATAATTCATCACAACAAAGTGGGCTTCATCCCAGAGATGCAGGAATGGTTCAACATAAGAAAATCTATAAATGTAATTCACCACATAAATAGAAGCAAAAATAAAGATCATATCCTCTCAATTTATGCAGAAAAAGCATTCGACAAAATTCAACACCCTTTTATAAGAACACTTAACAAAATAGGCATAGACAGGACTTACCTCAAAATGATTAAAGCCATGCATCACAAACTCACAGCCACCATCATACTGAATAGGAAAAAATTGAAAGCATTCCCACCTAGAACTGGAAACAAAGTTGCCCTCTATCAACACTTCTATTCAACTTAGTGCTGGAAGTCCTAGCCTGAGCAATCAGACAAGAGAAAGGAATCAAGGGCATCCAAATGGGGACAGAAGAGATCAAACTATTGCTCTTTGTTGACGATATGATCTTATATGTGGAAAATTCCACAGATTCTGCCACGAGACTACTGGGATTGATAAATAAATTCAGCAGTCTCAGGTTACAAAATCAATGCACAGAAATAAGTGGCATCCCTGTACAAGCATTCTTATATGCCAATAACAGTCAAACTGAGAACCAAATCAAAAATTCAATACCTTCACAATAGCAACAAAGATAATAAAATACCTAGGAATTTATCTAACTAAGGAGGTAAAAGGCCTCTATGGGCATAACTATGAAACACTGAATAAGGAAATAATGGAAGATGTAAACAGGTGGAAAACTGTACCATGCTCATGGGTCAGTAGAATCAACATGGTTAAAATGTCTATACAACCCAAAATGATCTACAGATTCAATACAATCCCTATTAAAATACCAACATCAATTTTGCATATCTAGAAAAAATAATTCTATGCTTCATATGGATCCAGAGACAACCCATATAGCAAAAGCAATCTTAAGCAAAAAGAACAAATTGGGAGGCATCAGTTACCAGACTTCAAGATATACTACAAGGGTATAGCAATTAAAACAGCATAATACTGGCATAAGAACAGAGTCATAGACCAATGGAACAGAACTGAGAACCAAGATATAAAACCATCCTCATATAGCCATCTAATCTTTTACAAACAGAACAAAAACATACACTGGGGAAAAGAATCATTACCACCTTAATTTTAATTTAAACAATCATTCCTGAAACAAATATCAACTGAAAATCACTGGTTTGGACATTTGGCATTGACACCCTACACATGGCCATCATAACTCCATTATAATTCATTAAGTGAACCCAGGACAGAGGACCTAGAAACGGAAACAAAAGTGTGGGAGATAAAGTCTGCAGAGAAAATCCTGTTGTAGTTCTGAGGGGAAAGCTTGACCCACAAGAGGACGTGGTATGTATGGCAACAGGAGACTCACATAAATGGCAAGTACAGAAGCTCACACAGCTTCTGGTCCTAAAGCATCAGAGCTTTCATTGTTTTATATGATTCTTGGAAAGTAACAACCTCCTACCCACCCTCCCCCAGGAATTTCAAAACAGAAAAGACAGAGACAGTAGAGGCAGAGGAAAAGGGAGAAGAAATAAGAGTGAGAGGACTGAGAGACACTCCTAGAGGCAGAAGTTGTGAGAACTGGAGTCTAAGAGAATGCCAAGGAGGTAAAGAAAGGATTTTAGTATTTTCATTGTTTTCTCCTAGTGGCAGATATCAAGGAGTTTTTTCTCTCTGTGAGTTGTTGAGTAGTGGTATGTGCTCTCTGTCCTTTCACTCATCACCAGCAAGATTATGTGTAGCAAAAAGTGAATATCCAATGTCTTGCCCATGTCTAAGCTAATAAAAGAAAACTTTTGTCTGTAGTATTTATATTTACAATGAGACTATAATCTCTCAGAAACCAATGTTTTCTACAAATGAATGTGATCCTACTTAACTTTTTTCTGTCATCTAAGCACATGTATTCCCTTCACTTCCCTGTTGGCACTAGAACTTGGTCCTGAAATTGTACAACATTGACTGAGACTTCTTTTAACACCTTTAGATATGTCAGAACACCTCATTCCCTTGAGGGCCATATACCTGGGTTTCAACATCTAGTTGTTTTCTAATTACCTGGAGTTGAGCAGATGCAGTGTGTGACCCTCAAGCTCTCCTTACCTGGCCTCGCTGTCCACCATGACTGTCTAGGCTTCTGGTTTTTTACACCCTGGGTTCTTCACACCTGCCCCTAACCTCATGGTCTTTTCCCTGAGTTTGGAGCCCAGCCTTGAACATTAGCAAACCATCATTAGTTCCTTAGAGAATGAACTTCCTAATTGTTTACCAGGCCACAATTTGACAGATCTTACCTTATTTCTTACCTATAAATCCACTTAAAGTGAGCACCTATTTTATCTGAGCTCTGTAACTTACTGCAGGTTTGATATTCCTCATTGTGCTTAACCCCCATAAGATAGAACTTAACACTACCCCCTTGGGCTTGAATCCTGGCTTTTGGCCTTTCCCAACAGTCTAATTCTCCAAGCTCAGATAAGTCCTAGATGATCATAGAAATTTACATCCTTATATCTCACCAGCAATTATATGGCAGGTAATAAACAAAACTGACAGGAGGAAGAAAGAGGCCAGTGAAGGATAGATTTAACTGATAAGCCAACCTGGACTGATCATTGGACAAGAGAAAGGGGAAGAGACCTCAAAGGTTATCTCAAGGCAACATTCAGGTGAGAACAAGAATGCCAATAGAATTGGAAATACGGAGTTCATGCAACTCCATTGTGAAGTATGGACACTATAGAAATATGATAAAGGTAGGACTGCAATCATTTGAATAATTTATAACAAGTAAGTTTAATAATAAGACCTTAACAAAATGTGTTCACTATGATCACTTATGGGAGAGAGAGAGAAAAATTGGTTGCTTTAACTATCATGTTAGTCAGGAAGAATTGTACTATCATTGAGGTAATAGAACACTAGGAGATGCTTTTGCACCATGTAGCCACAGGCCATTCTCTTATATATTCTCTCAGTGTAAAGAGGTACTGAAATGAGCCAAAATGAGGGGTGGGAGTTATAATGGAAGCCACACTGGAGTCATAATCCAACTCAGAAAACTTCCAGTGGCAGATTTCCAAAACTTACTTGGAAGCATGAGTATCTATAGAAGCCTCAAGAGAATCTTCTAATAAACTTTTAAGAAAAATTTAGAATAATTTGGATTTAAGAAAAATTGTAAAAATAATACAGAGAATTTCCACATACCCTCCACCTAGTTTCTCTTATTTTTAACAACTTATGCCGGCTTGGTACATTTTTCACAATTAATGAACCAATTTTGATACATTTTTATTAACAGAAGTCCATAGTTTATTCAGATTTTCTGAATTTTTGCCTAATATCCTTTTTCTATTGCAGGATCCTATCCAGAATATCACATTGTATTTAGTTGTCATATCTCCTCAGGTTGCACTTAGCTGTGACAGTTTCTCAGAATTTCCTTTTTTTTTTTTGTTTTGATGACCTTGACAGCTTTGAGGAGAGGAGTAGTGGTCAGGTATATTACAGAACGCCCCTCACACGGAATTTGTGTGATGTTTCCCTCATGAATAACCTGGGATTACGTATTTTGGGGAGGGAATCACAGAGATAAAATGCCATTTTCATCAGGTCATATCAAGGCTTCTCAAATATTAATATATACTAAGATTTATCATTGTTGATTTTAATGTTGGTTACTTGGCTAGGTAGCGGTTTTGGGTTTCTCCATAGTGTAGTTACTTGCTCCCCTCTTTTCAGATTGTACTGTTTGGAAGGAAGTCACTATGCAACGCTGACACTTAAAGAGTGAAGAGTTGTGTTCTACCTCCTTGAAGGTAGAATATCTACATACATTTTTGGAATTCTCATTCCTTCTTTGCTTATATACAGTCATGTATCGCTTAACAATGGGGATATGTTCTGAGAAATGCATCATTACACAATTTCATCATTGTGCAAACATCATAGAGTGTCCTTTCACAAACATAGATTGTATAGCCTACTGCATACCTAGGCTATATGGTATGGCCTATTGCTCCTAGGCTACAAACCTGTATAGCATGTTACTGTACTCAATACTGTAGAAGATTATAATACAGTGATATTTGCTTATTCAAGCATTCTAAACACAGAAAAAGTACAATAAAAATGTGGTATAATTTTTTCACAAAAATGTCACCACTAGTGAAGTGAAATTATGAGCCTCAGAATGGAATAATTTATTTTTACCACATATTAATGTCAAAAAACAGAAAAAGGCAAAAAATTCAAAATATTAATGAACAAAAAAAGTCACAATTCACTCAAAAGACAAAACTTTGTGTAAAAAAAAGCTTAGTCTTATAAATGATTAGGAAAATCCAAAACAAAATAATCTTGAGGGATCATTTCACACACTTTAGATTAGCAATGTTTAAAATATGTGTTGACTCTAAGTACTTGTGGTATGGTTGAATAATTCAACTGGAGGTAAGAATTTGTACAGATTTGCTGGATAGGAAACTGGAAGTTGATAATACTGAAAGATAATGACCCAACTACTCACATCTGAGCAAAGACCCCAGAGAAATTGTCACTCATTGACCCAAATCAACACATACAAGTGTGATCATTAGAGAGTTGTTTGTTAATAGCAAAAGTTACAAATAATTTAGTTAGTGTAAGTAAATTGAGGAATAAATTGGATATTTTATGATAAATTTTTAAAACCGTGGTATAAAAGAGAAAAAATTGTATACTTATATAGGCAACATGACTATAATCTTTGGAACCATTGTCTTACATGTGGTCCATTGTTGACCAAAACATCATTATCTGATACATGATTATATATTGAATAAATAATTTACTTATATCATTATGGACTCATAGACATTTTTATTTCACATTGGTTTAAAATCCAATACTACTTTATATTGTTGCTCAAATTACATGCAGTATTGGTCATTGAAAGGTCTTTTAGTTGGCTCCTGTGTCTGTTAGACCTATATCCATTATTGTCGGATGTTTTGTTTGTCTGTTTGTTTGTTTTTAGCACTCTTATTTTCTGGCACCACAAGATACTACAGATTCATCTTGTGTGTTTCCTGTCCCAGTCCTAGAATCAGCCATTTCTGTAAGGATCTCTGATTCTTTTCATTGGACAATAATATTAAAAACAAGATCTAAGCACTAGGTAATCCTTGTTATGGGGTATCCTTTCTTCTTGGCCCTCTCAGCTGACAGATCAAGGAAATACAGTCATCCCTTGGTATCCATGGGGGACTGGTTCCACAACCCCCTGCAGATACCAAAATCCATGGATACTCAAGTCTCTTATATAAAATGGCATAGTATTTGCATATAACCTGCACACATCCTCCTATATATTTTAAATCATCTCCAGATCCTTATATTAATATATAATTAATAATAGATATCCTTATATTAATAACACCTAATGCAATGCCTACGCATCACTTTATTTGCATGAATTCAACTTTGTACTCTGCACATAGCAAATTCAAGTTTTGATTTTTAGAAACTTGTGGAATTTTTCTTATCTCAAGTATTTCAGATTCATAGTTGCTTGAATTCCTAGATGCAGAACCCATGGATTTGGAGGGCAAAATGCATATGTGTGTATGCTAACACATGTATATATGTGGAAAATATGCATTTCTATATTGAACCATGTATCTATATTAAGCTGAACATTAATTCATGCTGATATCTCCAACTCTAATCCATCGCAGACTTCTCCCCTACATATCTGTAACTTTTTACTCCAACAGTGAGAAATCTGATTCTTACCATCTGCCATCCACTTACTTAATTGTTCTATTCCAGTATACATACAGAGCAATTTCATATTTGTTAAACTGTGCCACTGCAAAAAATAATAAACCTTTATCAACTAGGGTACAGTGCTCATGTATAGTTTCTTTCACCTTTAGTCTTCCAGGCTCCACTTATTTCCAAAATTACTTAGGTCAGGAACTTTCCCCCATTTCTTGCCATGAGGTTGTTTCATCTTTTTCATCATCAAAAGTTAGATTCTTTTGTCACCATCTGAATTCTACTGAACTCTTAAATTTTTGTAAGCATGAATACTTTTTAAAAGTTCATTCTTTGTGCTGTAAAGTTCTGTAGGTTTTGACAAATGTGTAGTGTCACACATCCACCATTATGACATCACACAGAATAGTCTCACAGTTCTATACATTCCCCTGCACTTCTTCCCTACAACAGTAACAACCACTGATTTGTTTATCATCTCTAGAATTTTTCCTTTGCTATAATGTCATAAAAGTGGACAGCTAGGGCCTTTTCAACCGTTTTTTTTTTCCACTCAGTAATAGGAATTTAACATTCACCCATGTTTTGTAATGGCTTAATAGCTGGTTTTTATTACTGAATAGTATTCTATTGTATAGATATACTTCAATCTATCTATCCGTTCATCTATTAAGGACATCTTAATTGCTTCTAGTTTTTGGTGATCATGAATAAAGCTGCTATAAATATTTGTATACAGCTCTTTGTATGGACATAAGTTTTCACCTCAATTGGGTAAATATCTAGGAGTATGATTGCTGGATTATATAGCAAGACGACAGTTAGCTTTATAAAAGCTACCAAAGTGGCTGTGCCATTTTGCATTCCAAGCAACACTGAATGAGAGTTTCTGTTGTTCAGCATCCTCCTCAGCATTTGGTATTTGCAGGTTTTAGGTTTTGTTTTAATTTTATCCATTTTAATAAGTGTATAGTGGTACCTCATTGTTTCAGTTTGAAATTTCCTAATGACACATATTGAGCATATTTTCATGTGTCAATTTGCCATCCGTGTATCTTTTATGATTCAGTGTCTAGATCTTTTACCCATTTTAAAAATTGGGTTGTTTGTTTTTATATTAATAAGCTTAAGAGCTCTTTACATATTTGGGTCATAAGTTTTTTTATAGCATATATTTTGCAAATATTTTCTTCCAGTCTGTGGTATGTCTTTTCATTCTCTTAACAAGGATTTTCACATAGCAGAAGTTTTGAATTTTAATAAAGTCCAACTTATCAATATTTTTTCTTTCAAGGATAATGCTTTTGGTGTTATATTTAAAACTTCATTGGCAGACCCAAGGTCACCTAGGTTTTCTCAGCATTTTTTAATAAATAATTTTATTGAAATATATTAAATAATATAGAGCATTAAGGTACACCAATCTTAAGCTTGCAGTGTAATGAATTGTTATAGAGTTATGGCAGCCACTTAACTACAAACTAACTGAATATGTAGTGCTATGCTATATATAGTATAATATATCTCTATAACTTCTTTATATTGCATAATTGAAATTTTGTATGCTTGATCCATTGCTTACCCATATCCCCTTCCCTCCACACCCTAGCAATCACTATTCTACTCTGCTACTATGATTTTGATAATTATAGATTACACATATAAGTGAGATCATAGAATGCATGACTTTCTGTGTTTGGCTTATTTCATTTAGTGTACTGTTTTCAAGGGTCATCTATATTGTTGCAAATGGCAGTATATTTTTTTTAAGTCTGAGTAATATGCCTTTGTATGGATATACCACATTTCCTTTATCCATTCATCTATCACTAGACATTTAGATTGCTTCCATATCTTAACTATTGTGAATAATGCTGCAATTAACTTGGAAATGCAGATATCTCTTTCAGATCCTGATTTTAATTCCTTTGGATACATACTTAGAAATGGGACTGTTGGTAGTTCTATTAATATTTTTAATATTTTTGGAATCTCCATACTGTAATCCATAGTGGTTGCATTAGTTTACATTGCCACCAGCAGTGTACAAGGGTTCTCTTTTCCCCAATTTTTGCTAACACTTGTTATTTTTTATTGTTGCTATTGGTAATAATAGCCATTCTAGCAGGTATGAAGTGATATCTCCATTGTGGGTTTGATTTGCATTTCCCTGATGATTAGTGATATTCAGTATCTTTTCATATACCTGTTGGTCATTTGTATGTTTTTTCTAGAGAAATGTTTATTCAGTTCCTTTGATCATTTTTTAATTGGCTTATTTGGTTTTGGTTTTTGCTTTTGTATTTTTGATATTCAGTTGTATGAGTCCCTTGTATATTTAAGATATTAACCCCTTATCAGATATGTGGTTTGAAAATTTTTTATCCAAATGTAGGTTGCCTTTTTATTTTGTTTACTGTTTCCTTTGCTGAGAAGATTTTTAGTTTGATGCAATCACATTTGTTTATTTTTTTATTATATTGTCCATTGTTTGGGTGATGTATCCAAAGCATCATTGTCAATACCAATGTCAAGAGGCCTTCCTGCTATGTTTTCTACTATGAATTTTATCCTTTCAGGTCTTATGTTTAAGTCCTTAACTTATTTTGAGTTAATTTTTGTGTATGATACACAGGTTCAATTTCATTCTTTTTGATGTAGATATTCCTTTATTTTAATACTTTTTATTGAAGAGACTATCCTTTCCCTGTTGTGTATTCTTGGAAAATTTATTGAAAATTAATTTGCCATATATATAAATAGATACATTTCTGGGATCTCTATTCTGTTTCATTGAACTATGTGTCTGTCAGTACCTTACTATTTAATTACTGTAACTTCATAATACAATTTGAAATAAGGAAATGTGATGTTCTCCAGTTTTGTTCTTCTCACTCAAGATTGCTTGGCTGTTTAGGTTCTTTTGTCATTTCATAAGAATTTTATGATTGTTTTTTCTATTTCTAAGAAACATACAATTAGAATTTTGATAAGGATTGCATTGAGGCTTGTGAATATTTTTCAGTAGTATGGACTTTTTAACAATATTAATTTATCTAACTCATGAATGAAAAAGTCCTTTCGATTTATTTGTGTCTATTTTAATTTCTTTCAACAATGTCTTACAGTTTTCAATGTACAGATCTTTATATTCTTTGATAAAATTTTTCCAAATAACTTTATTTTTTATGTTATTGTAAATGGGATTGTTTTCTTATTTTCTTTTTTGGATATTTCATTGTTATCTTGTGAAAAACTGATTTTTAATGTTAATTTTGTATTCTGAAACATCAAAGAATCTGTTAGTTCTAACACTTTTTTTGGTAGACTCTTTAGGGGTTTCTATGCATGCACACCTCAGAGATACTGTTAGTTCTGTTTGAGACCACTGCAATAAAGTGAGAATTGTAATAAAGTGAATCACACACACACACTTTTGTTTACAGTGCAAATAAAAATTATTAACACTAAATTGTACTTTATTAAGTATAGCATTATGTCTGAAAAATGTATATACCTTAATTTTAAAACATTTTTGTTGATAAAAAAAACTAACAATCATTCGACCCTTAAGTACATCATAATCTTTTTGCCAGTGAAGGGTTTTGCTTAGATGTTGATGGCTACTGAATGATCAGGGTGGTGGTTGCTGGACATTGGGGTAGCTGTGGCAACTTCATAAAATAAAATTATAATGAAGTTTGCTGCATCTATTGACTCTTCCTTTTATTAAAGGTTTCCCTGTGGCATGTGGTGATGTTTGATAGAATTCTACCCACAGTACAGCTCCTTTTACAATTGGACTCAATCCTCTCAAACTTTGCTATGGCTTTATCAACTAAATTTATGTAATGTCTAAATCCCTTGTTGTTCTTTCAGCAATGTTCATAGCATCTTCATCAGGGGCAGACTCCATCTCAGGAAACCACTTTCTTTGCTCATCCATAAGAGGAAACTCCTCATCCATCCAAATTCTTTCATTGAAATGGAGCTATTCAATCCCATTTTCAGGTTCCATTTCTAATTCCAGTTTTCTTTCTATTTCCACCACATCTGCAGTTACTTCTTCCACCTAAATCTTGAACCCCTCAAGGTCATCCATGAGAGATGGAATCAATTTCTTACAAACACCTGTTATCCTGTTAATGATTATATTTTGATCTTTTCCTATGAGTCACAAATTTTATTTATTTTTTAGAGACAGGGTCTCACTCTGTCACTGAAGGTGTATTGCAGTGGTGCAACCATAGTTCACTGTAACCGTGAACTCCTGGGCTTGATAGATCCTCCCATCTCAGTTTCCAGAGTAGCTAAGACTACAGGCATGCACCAACATACCCAGCTGAATTTTTAATTTTTTTGTAAAGACAAGGTTTTGCTATGTTGCCCAATCTGGTCTTAAACTTCTGGCCTCAAGAAAATCTTCCATCTCAGCCTCCCAAACTTCTGGGATTACAGGCGTGAGCCAGCTTGTCAGCCCACAAATGTTCTTAATGACATCTAATATGGTGAATCTTTTCCAGAATTTTCAATTTACTTTGTTCAGATCATCAGAAGAATTACTATGTAAGACAGCTATAGCGTAACAAAATGTATTTCTTAAATAATAAGACTGGAAAGTCAAAATTACTCTTTGTTCCATGGGCTGTATAATGGATGTTGTGCTAGTAGTCATGGAAACAACATAAATCTCCTTGTACATCTTCATCAGTGCTCTTGGATATCTAGGTGGATGGTTAATGAACAGTAATACTTTGCAAGGAATTTTCCTTTCTGAGCAGTAGATCTCGACAATGGGCTTAAAGCTGGTTAGCAGGATTCATGACCAGTTGTTGGGAACGGTGCACCAGGTGCTGTGCACACCCTTCTCCTCTCTTCTCTGCTTCTACTTGCCCTATACAATGCATGTGTCAACCCCTCAGTGTTTTGGGTGGAGCAAAAAGGAAGTTGGCCTACTGGGATATTTCTTAGAAGGCTTGGAAAGCTTGGCATTTAGTTTGCTTTTACTTTATCCTATGGGAGAAATTGCACAAGGAGGGGACTTCTCTCTGCTGTGTTAGCTTGGAAGATATAATCATGAATAAAGGGAATCTAGTCTTCTTACCCTCTTTAATGCATTCACTCCTGGATTTTTTGCTCTGCCAGCATACTGAAACCTCAGCTAGACTTCATATCCTACCAAGTAGTTTTCATCTAAGGGTGGTTGCCAAAATTGGTGTTCCTATGAGGGCATGAGAACTGTAGACTTCTAGCCTTCCATCTTGCCGATGTTACTACATTGTGTTTCTTATTAACATTTTAAAATCTGTAGAATCTACAGTTATGCTATTATTTTAATTACTGATATTGGTAATATGATCCTTCTCTCTTTATTCTTCATGTTCAATTTTGCTATGGGTTTATCAATTTATATAATCTTTTCAAAGAAATAATATTTGGCTTTTTAAATTTTTTCTCTTTTATTATTATAGCATTATAATTTCTTTTCTTATTTCTCTTATGTATTTTTTCCTGACTTCTTGTGATACATGTATTGTATTTTATGTATTTTAAGCCTTTCTTATTTTATAACATGTCAATTTAAGCTATAAGTTTTCCTCTATGGTTTAGTGATGTTCCAGTTTTAATATGCTATATTTTAATTATTATTTGAGTCACAATATTTTTCTTCTTTGTTTTTTTTTTTTATTTGAGAGAGCATCTCACTCTGTCACCCAGGCTGGAGTGCAGTGGTGCAGTCATATCTCACTGGCTCACTGCAGACTCAAACTCCTGGAATCAGGCAATCCTCCTGCCTCAGCCTCCTGAGTAGCTAGTTCTACAGGTGTGCACCAGCACACCCAAATATTTTTATTTATCTTTTATAGAGACAGGGTCTTACCATGTTGCCCAGTCTGGTGTTGAACTCTTGGCCTCAAGGGATCCTCCTACGCTGGCATCCCAAATTGCTAGGATTATAAGCATGAGCCACTGTGCCCAGCCAATTTGAATCAAAATATTTTCTAATTTTCATTGTGATTTATTCTTTGGCCCATGATTCATGTGAATATATTTTCTTAATATTCAAGAATTTAGGGATTTTATTTCTAGATTGATTCCACTATAGTCAAAGTATATACTCTGTAATATTTCTGATTTTTGAAATTTATGGAAGTGTTATTAGGCCCATCATATGCTATATTTTGGTAAAAATTGTACATGCATGGTAAAAGATAATATATTCTTGAGGTTTGGGGTATAGCAACATATATGTGTGTGTGCGTACACGCACACACACATATATACATAAGATGGCATTTATTTATTATTTTATGAAAGTCTATGGCTCTACTGATTTAGTTATCTTCTCATCAATTACCGTGAGAGAAATGTTAAAATCTTCAAGTATGAATTGTATTTGTCTATATCCTTTTACTCATATCATTTTATACAGCAAATTACATATCATATATTTATGTCTATGTTATAAATTTTATTAGGGACAAAGAAATTTATGTCTTTAATAATTTTTACTTGAATAAAGTCTTTAATCAGTATGACATCTTTCCTTTCATATTTTAATTCTTTATTTTAGTGTGATACTATTGATAATACATTTTCTTTTTGTTTTTCTTAAAAGCATTTTACCATTATTTTTGAAATATAGAACTCTAAGTTAACAGATATTTCATTTCAAAAGTTGATATTGTTTTACTTTGTATTGTTGCATCAATCTTACTGTTGCTCCTTTGAAGCTAATAAGCTCTCTTTTTTTTCAGGTTACTTTTAAGATTTTTACTTTTTGGTTACTGCAGTTTTACTATAATGTACTTACTATAGATTTCTTTCTATTTATTCTGTTATGATTTGCAAAGCTTCTTGCATTTGGTCTTGAGGGTTTTCATTAGATTTTATGAAATTCTTAGCCTGTAACTCTATAAACATCTTTTCTGTCCTATTCTTCCTTTCTTTTCTTTCTGAGATTTCAAATATACATATTTAGACTTTTGTCATGCCTTAATTGTTTTCCTTTCTATATTTCTCTCTGTGTTTTCACCTGCCTATTTTCCATTGACCCATATTTTGGTTTACTACTAATTGGTTATGTTGCAACCAAACTGCTGTTGAACCCATATATTAATATTAAAATTATTTCAGTTATACGATTTCCACTAAACTCTTTTTTCAGATTACAATTGTGCAGTGAAATTTTCCTTTTTCTTGAACACATAAATTGTAGGGTTTTTAAAATAAGTTCCTGACTGATAACTTAAAATTCTGGAGTTATAGTAATGTAACTGGAGTTGTATTACATTATGGCTCTGTTCCTTTTCTCTTTTTTTCTTTTGATTTTTGGGCATATGATATTTTTTTTCTGTCATGCTTAGTTTGTTTTATTGTATTTTTAAAAATGTAGAGGCTTTGGATGATTTATATTTTTCTAGACAGAATTTAATTTTCCTCTGACAGACCACCTTGGGAAGACCACCTTGATTTAATCAGTAATTGAGATGTCTTGAGATTTTGTTTCAGACATTGCGAGGACTGACCTACTTCCAGTTTGTTCTTATTCCTAGAGGGAGCCATTTTGGGGTCTAAACTATATGTCTGTGCTGTTTCTGAGATCCCTCCTCTGTGACAGGCCTTAAAACAGTCTCCTCTCTATCTCTCCCTCTCTCTCTCGATCACTCACTGTCATTCTTTGAGATTACTGAAATATATACTTAGCTTTTTAATCTCTTAAATTCTGTTTGGTTTCCCAGGCTCTTAGAAATTGGCAAATGCCTTAAGAGAAAACTTCATGCAGAGTATTGGGCTTTCTTTCTATGATATCTTTCTCTCCAGGATTTTGGACCCTCAATTCCACCCATCTCCAAAACTAAAATTCAAGATGTAAATTAAATTAATTAATAAGTATAATCCAATCTTAAGTCATATCAGTCAGAGTCAAGTACGGAAAACATAGTGAAAAATAGGTAGTTCAGTGGAAGAGACTTAGTATGAGAACTACTTTTAAAAGCCACTTGAAGCATCACAAAGCCAAACAAGAGATGGGAGAGCAATCCAGAAATTAGCCACAGTAGAAATCTGCTTCTACTCTTAGGATTAGGAGAACAATGTGAAGAAGTATGTACAGAGGCCAGAAGTCAAGTTAGTTGGTAGAATCCAAAATCAGAACAGAGGCTTCTGACAATATTAGAGGTCATACAGAAGATGCAGGCAGTGCTAAGAAGAGAAAAAATGTTGTAATTCTTTTCCCTCTGCATGCTGTTCACCTGCCAATGTCTGCTTTTGGATGAACTTAACTTGTAGTTGGGAAAAGAGGAGAGAAATGTAGCATCTATATTCTTCGTGCAGATCAGAGGGAGGACACTCAATGCACCTAAAGAGCCAAAGACAAATAACTGGAAACATCTCTTAGGAGCCAGATGCTGCAGGGGTGGGGAACCCATGGCCTCCTAGGTCCTTAACTGCAGCCTTTTGACTGAATCCAGATTTCACAGAATAGATGTTTTTAATCCTGTAATTAATTAAAAAGCAGCATGTTTCCCACCCCTGTTGGGGTATGACAGGGAGACTGATAGGACTGACTCTTTGGGAAAAATTGCAGACTAAGGGGACTTCTCTCAAAACCAAGCTGTAGCCTTAGGAAAGAGATGATCAGGAGTAAAGGGAAACTACTCTTCTTACTCTCTTCAATTCATCCACTCCTGGATATTTTGCTCTATCAGAGTACTGAAACCTGGATTCCATCATCCCACAAAATTGCTTTAATTTATGGGTGGTTGCCAAAATTCATGTTTCCGTGGAGAAGATGAAAACTGGAGCCTCCTGTTCCTCCATATTTCACTCTTCAGAATATTTCACTGGTTGAAAATATTCTTACATTAGACAAAAGAAGAAGGAAATCAAAGGAAGTCAAAGGAAAAAATGACTTTGCTGGTTTTAAACAAATACAAAACTACTCTGGAAGAGTAGTTTCCAATCATTT
Source organism: Mirza zaza (assembly GCA_008750895.1). Taxonomy (NCBI): domain Eukaryota; kingdom Metazoa; phylum Chordata; class Mammalia; order Primates; family Cheirogaleidae; genus Mirza; species Mirza zaza. The sequence goes on along the minus strand of VSMD01115234.1, from coordinate 4,288 downwards.
CCATAGTAGCTAATTTAGTGGGACCTTACCAAGATATTTTGAAATAGAATGGAATGGAATAGGATAGAATAGAGCATAAGTGGCATCGCAACATGCAGGGACTTTGGGAGAAAGTATTTGTTCAAGAAGTTTTAAAATTCAGCTGTGTAGGTGAGTTATTTAAAGTTGGTTTCATTTCACTGAAGAGGAAGCAGACAAGGATAACTTCATTTAAGAATAGCAAGTCAAGACCTTTTAAGGAACAGAGAAAGAGGAAAGAAGATTAAATGCTCTTACAAAAAAATTCTAAAGTGGCAAGTGAAATGCAAATTTTAAATATTCCCCAGCTAGTCAATAAATCCTTACAAATGGGTGGATTGTTCATCAGAATTGAAATAAGTCCTTGAACTTTGATTTTCATTAGTCTGGGTACATGCTGTTTAAAGAATCTTTAAATTTAGGTCATCACCTGTGTTGCAAAACATCTAACAGGAGAAACAAATTACCTCCCCGCAGACTCATCTCCTTTTCCTTCATTTTTCTCCATTATTCAAAATGAAGATAACAATGACCCCCTCACTGGGTCTTCATCAAGTGTTTTTGGCTGGAATAAGTGTCTCTAGTCAAAAGAAGGGTTTAATTTCTGGAAAGGCAATTTTAATTGTTTTGATTAGGCAATTCTGTGACAAAAGAACTAGGTATTGCATCTGAGTGGAGCCAGCTGTGTTTCCTTTGTTAGCTGCTGAGGTGTTTAGGAAGGCATCTCAGGGAACTGATGACCCAGCAGGTGGGAGATGGATAGGCCGGGAGGGCAGAGTACTCTCCTTTCAGCCAAAATTATGATTGCTCCTATTACCAACAAGAGGGTTCATTTTGATATTTTACTAGGATTGTAAGATTTATCACTTAGGACCATTTTGACTAAGAAAGGGAAAAGCCAAATCATGTTCCTTAAGAGAGCATATTGACCTTCAGTTCTGAAGAGCTCAGAGGTGGCACTGGCATCAGACAGAGACTGATTGGAAGGTTTGATAAATCCATCAGGACCTGGTTTCTCCCACCATGTTTCTTCACTTGGCTCTCCTCCTCATGGATTTTCACAGCTTGAGAACTTCCTGCTCACAAGGAGTCTGAAGCAGCTTTGGCACATAATTCTTAGTCTCAGCTAGTGACAGAAAGTGTCAGAAACTGACAATGGTCCCTTTCTAAGGACTCCTTACAAAATCTTTTCAATCAATGACTATAACCTAGCACTTGGCTTTAACAGAGGTCATATCCTCCACAGAAATCCATGCAAAGTTTGTGAGTTGTGAATGGAGGAGAGAGAATCCTTTAGAGGGAAATGAAGATATTTGAAAAAAGAGAAGATGGTAGAGTGGAGACAAGATGGCTGACCAGAGACATCACCTACCAGTTTGTCTCAGAAAGAAGAAAAAGTTTTAGATGGAAAAGAAAAACAAACAAACATAGATCAGGTACAATTCCAAGGGAAAAATGCTACAACCTACCAGAGATTCCACAGGAAGAAGTTGCAGGGCAGGTAAAGAAGGAGCAAGATATCAGCAAAGATCAACCCCCAAGAAGCTTGGAGTCCAGCAAAAAGCATAGGTGGAGCTGTTTGTTTCTCCCTCCCTCACATCTCTGGTAGTCAGCAGGCTCCCGAGCTGCTGAAGAGCCTTTCTGCCCTCACAAGACCCAAAGCTGCTGCCACCAGTGAACTGGAGCTTTTTGAGGACAAAGCACAAGGCTGCCAGCTCCTTTGGGATGCTTCTGCTTACCACAGACTGAGCCAAGTTGCCAGGTGCCATATTGCTTTTCCACCCACTGTATGCCTTTGTCCTCCCCAAGGAGCTTCAGCTCCTCAGCTTTCTTGTCATTCATTCCCACACAAAAGTTTCCCAACTCTGTCCCAGGCTGTGGAAGCCACAGGGGCTGGTGGGGCCTATGGGATCTGCATGATCCCAGAGACTGGACATTCCATATGGGCAGCCTTCTGGAGAGGGGGACAGACATGATCAGAGTGCTAGCCTTCCTCTATTCAGACTATTCTCCTCCTCTACCCCCACCTGCCCACAGCTGCTGAGAGACTTTTGAGCTGGGGCTCTCTGGAGCAGCTACTTCCCTCTGTTGATGGATCCACCATACCAGGTATTCCGCAGAGAGTGAGGCTCAAACCTCTCCTCTTAATGACCTGCATAGAATTAATGGGTGGTCAGATGGTGAGCTTCCTGCCCATCAGACTTTCTTGGTGCTGCTTGCTCGGCTGCTCCACCAGAGCCAGGCACGCCCCAAAGCAGAGGGACATCAAACCTGCTTGAGCACACCATAGACAACTCAGGACCAGCACACGTCTCACTGGTACAGTCAAGGATTGATCTTCAGGGACCCAGGGACAGGCTCACAGGTCATATCCTGTACCTTCAGGACTCAATCTTATTTCTTGGGTACACAGATGGGAGATTTGTGAACTAATCTCAGGTGAGGGATCCCTTACCTGAGAAATGGGCAGAAATGAAAAGAAAGTACAGCATGTGTACCAGCTACATCACACTCATGAGCACCCTTCCCCACACAGGAAAGCCATGCTCTCAGGCCAGGGCAGGATCCTGGACAGGGAAGCTCCCAGCAGACAGGGCATTGCTGGGGAGCTGGGCTGGTTTGGGATCCTGCCTGCTAGCAAACTCCAGAGGGAGACCAAATGGAAAGAGTCATGGGAAAAGTGTGAAATTATGTGGCCCTCCCCCACAAGCAGACTTTCTGCCTGGGTGGGGCCACTTTAGCCCTTCTCTGACAGATTTCCCCAGAAGACTGGGATCAGACCTTTGACCCCTGCCAAGACAGCTACTTTATCAGCTTTTATGGACCCTGAGGACAGGCTCACCCAACCCAGCCCTGCCCAGCCTCACTCTCTTACCTGCCCCTGCTGTGGTGGAGAATAAAGACTCACCTGGAAGTTCCAGGGCTCCACCCACCACTTGGGGCATTCAAGTGCTTCTCCTGAGGAGCTAGAGCTAGTCACAGGTCCCCAAAACAACACTACAGCCTGTTCCATCTGGCAAGCACCACCCACTGACAGGGAGGTCAATTTACACACCCTTTACAGCATTTACTGACTCAATTATACAGAGTGTGGTCAATTCTTACCCATGAACAGCACCTATTGTCTCAGAGATTAAACTGGGTTTGCCAATATGATTCATACTAATAAGAAGACAACACAGCTGGGAACAGAAAAGGGATCTCAAAGACCTCCTCCATCATTACAGAAAAACAGGGAATCTGTCCACACATATAGTTCATCACTCCTCTAGCCTACAAACAACTATCATCTGAGAAAACCACCACACTAAAGATATCTATAACCAAGGCATCTATCCAGAACCTAGACAGCTATTGAACACCCACAAGCAAAGCCAAAGGTTCTTACCCAACATATGCCACAGATATGCCCTTACAAGTGTGTGTGGGGAAAGCCCCAGCTAAACAAAAGTAAATCCAAAAATAAGAAGTTACAGCTAATCCAGATGAGAAGGAATCAGCACACAAACTTTGGAAATGTGAAAATCAGAGCAAAAGGACACCCCCAAAGGGGAACACCAACTCTCTAGCAATGGTTACCAACCAAAATGGAAATATTGAAATGGCAGATAAAGAATTCCAAATATGGATTATAAGGAAGCTCAATGAAAGCCAATGGAAAACCAACTCAAAGAAACCAGAAAAAGGGAAGATGGAATGGCAGGTGGTTAAACACACACACACACACACACACACACACACACACACACACGGCAAAAATGAATATCATTTTATATGTTGGTCTGGTTACTTAGCCATGGTGTAATATCTTCCTGAGGTAAAATGCAATTTTTGTTTGCTTTTCCAGTTCTTTCTTATTACATACTTGAATGGATTATATAGCTTTGGAGAAAATGTGGAGAATGTATGAGTAATATTTTGCTCTGAAGGAAAGGGAAAAAGACCATTACCATACACTGACGACTACCATGACTTCCTTTTTAAAAAGTTTATTTTCTTTAGAGTCAAATGGTCTACCACTGAGCTATACTGAGGTAATGCATATGTTAGTTTTATTTTTCCATTCCATAAATGGCATACATATTTCAAAACTTCATGCTGTGCCCAAAAATATATACAACTTTTATGTTAATCGAAAATAAACAGGACTGGGTACAATGGCTCATGCCTGTATCCAACACACTGAGAGGCCAAGGTGAAAGGATTGCTTGAGCTTAGGAGTTCAAGACCGGCCTGATTAAGAGAAAGACTCCACCTCTACTAAACATAG